>CANTUT010000505.1:225000-267500 GCA_947687605.1 Reutealis trisperma | reverse complement strand
GTTGGAATTAAAATTTTGAGAAAGAGATGATTTTATCAAATTCAATTTCTACTTAAATAAGTATAATTATGGATTTGTTAGATTTTGATTTAAATTGAAGCTTGTCAAAAGAAAGAAATTTGGGTATAAGCTTTAAACCCATTCGGACATTTAAGATTTTGGTAATAGAGACTTGTTTTGTTAGTTTAATGGAGTTTTTGGACTTGAAATTATGTATATATGATGAAATTGGACTCAAACTAAAATAAACATGAGACTTGAACTAGGGTTTTCCTTTGCTTTCAACTAGGCCATCATTGACTAAAATAAAAAGAATAAATATTAATTTGATTTATCTATGGAATTAAAGTAAGCATATGTTTAGTAGATGGAACATGTGAGGAAATTAAGAAGAAAAATTGGAGTTAAGTACCTTAAGCCATTCAGCCATATTAGGGTTTCCTAACCTTAACTCTATAATTTGATAACAGTTAGTAGTTAAACTTGTAGTTGTGTACATATATTATGTTTTGCTTCAAAATGAAAAATAAATGGAATTTTAACTAGGATCTGGTAATGGAACCTATTTGGCCTATATGATGAAATTAGGATTTTGAGATTATAAATTGATTCAACCGTGTATATGAGTTATTATTATGCAAAATTGACTGAATGTGATGTTGAAAGCAAGAAATGAAAAGGAAAAGTAGGGTCTATTAACCCTATTAGCCTATACATGTGAATCAGTATAAGTTATTTGAAAATTGCAAATAAGTATGTGAACTAGTTAATTTATATATGCTAGAATTGTATTGAGTAGTTGTTATAAGAATATTATATTAGGTTAGAGCTAAGTATTTATTTTAAAGAATAGATGGCAATGAAAATTATATATATCGATATGTGAAATGTAATTTGAATGTGCAGTGATGACATAGAACCATGAGAAAATTAGGATAAAGAAGAAGACCAGGAAGTTGGCAATCATTCATAATATTTGTGCTAGTATAGGAGCATATGTGAAAAGGTGAGTAAATAATTTGGTAATATAATATGTGCATTCCATTACATTACCTTGATTATTGTAAACCCCTTTGAATATAAAAATTCTATATATGTTGTTATCATTGAATCCTTAATTCTTGAAAACTTTAGCTAATCATTTGGAACTTGATTAATTAACCTCAAATCCATTGATATATATGTTGTTAGGATTTCTCATTAATAATGGTCATTCATTTGTTAACTTAAATGAATTATGAAATCTGAAGCCAAATGTTATATGTTGCATGTTACATATGAAATGTGAAATTTCATTTGTAAGTAGAAATCCTCGACTGATGTCGATAATAGCAGACCTTGTACACATGGTAAAACCTGCAAAGAGGGTGTACACATATGGACCTTAACTGACAATCCTAGCCATATGACTTGATTAGTCTTACGTTTTATATGTGTTCTAGGTAGGAGTACGCAAGGTATAAGCTGCTACTCCATTTTTATATATGAACATAAGCGAAGCACTCCATTTCTAAATTATTTGATTTCTACTAAAAATATATCAGATTCTAAATGCCATTTCATAGTGAAATTATTTAATATCAATACCTATTACTAAGCTAATGAAGTTTTATTTTGTTCTTTTGGTTCAAATGTCCAAGTAACTTAAAGTTTAGTCTAGAGCTCTATGGTCATTTTGAGTACAGAATATTAAATAATAAAACTATTGTTTGTAACTGATAGTTATAAGTTGACATTTATGACAAGTGCTTAACTTATATATATTATGTTTATAATTAATTTTCATATGAGATAAATGGTCGACATGTTTGATGTGTTATGAGTTATAGAGAATTTGATATTGATATTGAAAGGTGAATGATTTGAAGTGTTATTTTTAATGCAGGTTACATATCTTAGGGTTAATATTAGTTATAGCTAACACTTTGCAGGATTTTCATTAAGTTTATCATAGTGAGTATGTTTTACAGGTATTCGATGCCTTAATAGTTACCCATATCTTAGGATAGTAGCGACTTTTGAGTTGGGTCATGACAATATCTTTCAATCTGTGAGTAGATATTGTTATGCTTAATGCTCATGAATGGCTGGCGACCATTTGTATGATATCAACCATCTAATTGGTTAGTAGATCTACAAGATCTACTAAGATTGACTAAGGCAAAGAGATTTTTTGATTGAACCCTTTTGGATAGTAAGAGTTTGACAACTTTTATTAGGATTTCTCTCAAATTTTAATGCATCCTTAACTTGATGATTGAATGGAAGAGATTTCATTATGAATCAACTAGGATAGTATTAGTGAAGGTCTCTAGCAAGGGCATTGTGTGACATTTGGAGAAAGTGCCTACTAGAACTGACTATTATGTAAGCTTTATACTAAATGAGAGTGCATTAAACATGGGATACAAAATGATAAAAGTCCTAGCTATCTTTAATATGTTTGATTTAAACAATTAAATCTTTAAACTTTAGTTTGTATTAGAGGTTTTCCATCTTTATCTTTGATATTTTAGATCTTTGTCATAATTTTCTTTATTTAGATATTCTAAAAGCAATCATGATTCTAATAGGTTATTATATCAATGCTCATGGGAACGATACTCGTTTATGATTTTATTACTTGTACGATCCGTATACTTATGAAACTATCCACTAAGAGGTTTAGGGACACTGAGTTTTTTATGTTGTTGCTAGGGATTAAGTGTAGTAATATTAGTTGTTGTTTAGTATGGGATAAATAGAGAAAGAAAATAATACCTCCTAGGAAGTAGAATATACTAACTTGTTTGGTTTCTATTATTGAACCTACATTCTAAGAAGTAGAGATTTTTTCTTCCTTTCTACTTAGGAAGTTACTTCCTTAGGGAGATGTAGTTAAGTTACATCCTAGGAAGTATACTTCCTAGGGAGTAGGGCATTTATACCAAAGAATACCTTGGAATTCATTATCTTGACTTAGTTTACATGCTAAAAAAGAATTTGATAGCAAGTAGAAGTAAGAGAGAGAAGTAGGGAAGAAAATACTCTTTCACTTAATTTTGCTCGGTTTTTTTCCATTTTCTTAATATGTCATTTTAATACTCCATTTTCTTTTGGACTTAGGCTAAAACAAATCATAATAAGAATTTATGGAGTTAGACCTGGAAAAAAAAAATCTAACAAAGAGGTCTAACAGGAGTAGTTTAGACAAATATTAACATGTATTTATGTAAATTCACTAATTTATAAATTTAAATAATTTGGGAGACACGTGCATTTTACCCCTTCCCATTGTAGTGCAAAATGGCATTTTCTCAAGACCCTTCCTTTAATTCTCTTTTCTATATATGATTATTCATCCACTGTTCTTCCAAATTTGCCATTATATGGACCCTTTTGAATGAAAACTAAGTTGAAATTTTAAAGATTTGGAAGCAGTTTCACTATTTTTTGAAACATTGTTTTGATTTTTTGTTTGTTCTCTCTGTCTTTTTACAAACAAAGTGTACAAAATCTATCAGTAATTATTACATGTTGCTGCAAGTAGATTGGAGAACAGAATTAGATGAAGTATGAATCTCGTTGCAGCCCTTGGTTGCAATAGCTGCATAATTCTTCTACCATTATGTGTATATATCTCTTTCTAGGTTTAATTAATATATTGTTTTAGCATCAGAATGATGCTACAGAAAAAAATTAAGTGCTTTGAAAGTTAGTGGAAATCCAACTTCAATGATGTATAATTTTTGCATTCCAATGTTTGCTTATTATGCCTTCTCTTTATGACATATTTCATTTTGTTAATATAGTAATAGTTTAAATATGGGGGGAGCCAATTGTAGTGTTCTCTATATTTTCTCTAAGTATAGTATAATAGTATATCTTATAGAGATTTTCTTATTTTTCTGTAAGAATTAAGTTCTATTTGTTCTTGTTCTATGCTTTGCAATCTTCCTGTTTTTTTATTTTTTTTTAAGGGGTAGGGGATATTTCAATGTTTGCCTTTTGTTTCTTGAGAGATGGAAAGTGGGAGAGAGGAAACAAGTTCAAGAGAAGATGAGATTCTATTGTGCAAATGGCAAGCATGTTCACTAGAACTATCATTAGATGTTGAAGCTGCATCATCAATTTCAGATATTGCTTTAGCTGGCAGAATTTTGGGAGAAAAACCTTATGGAAAAAAATTACTAAAAACTATTTTATTAGGATTTTGGAGTGTAATTCAAGATTTTAAAGTTACCAGTTGCCATTTAGAGCATGAATTGAAGAATATTTTCTCATTCAAATTTGGCAATGAAAGAGATAAGAGGAGGGTGATGATGGATAAACCATAGGTTTTCCAAAACACCCTATTGATTTTGAAGGAAATGGGACTCTAGAGGAAAGATTAAGGAGATTAATTTAGAACATGAAGCATTTTGCATTCAAATTTATAAACATCTCTTAATCAAATGATGAAAAGTAATACAAAGTACATTAGGAAAAATCTCTTTGTTGGGATTAAAGAGATTGATTATTCTTTAGATAATGTGATTAGTTAGAACATTATATAAGGGTGAATATTATTTTAAATGTTAAAAATATTCTCTTGGAAGGTTTCAATAGCATAAGGCAAGGAAAAGAGGAGTGTGTGCGATTTATATATGAAAGGCTACCTTTATTATGCTTTATGTGTGGTGTGCTTAGACATGAGGCCAAGGATGCCTACACATAGCATTCAACCATGGCTAAAGGGTGAAAGGAGACATAATTTTATACCATGGATGAAAGCTGATTATGCTTCATTGTGTAGGCATAGGCATGGAGGGAGATAGGAAAGGTGTGGTACTATGGTTTTTACAACTTATGGAGATGAATAGATTACTTGATAATGCAATAGTATATAGTATGGAGGAGATGAGGTGTAATGATGATATAAGTCAATCAACATATAACTTGCTCATAAATATAAGAGAAGGGGAGCAAGGTGCATTAGTCTTAACAAATATTGAAATTTCTTGTTTAGAAGAAGCTTTCTCAAGCCTCTCAATCATAGATAGAAAATTTGAAAGAGTAAAATGTCTTTTAAATTGGGAGGAGACATGGAGAAAAGGGTAGTCATACTTGAGCAAACACACATTCTACAGTCCAAAAATCAATTGACAGATTGCCTAGCTTTGGCTATTTTGATCAGCGAATGAAAAGAAAAAAAAGAAGTGACTCATAAGATGGAGACCACAAGTACACAGGTTGGGAAATAGGATATGCTACTATGCAAGGCCTAAAATGTCTAAAAGGTGAGCCCACTTTTCAAACCAACTAAAAATCCTAATGAGGCAGCTAATAGTAAATGGGTGGTTTCGGGTTTGGAATTACAAATGGGCTATCTAGCAGAAGTTTGATGGTCAAGGTAGTTTAAAAACGAGTAGGAGAAGGGTAAATTTTACTTGATCTAGAGAGAAGAAAATGAAACAAATAGCAATAGAAAGGACTCAAGAAGAAGGGCTTCAGAGGACTAAGGGGGTGACTCCAATTTAGCTACAAATGATGAAGATGGCAAAGGAGATGAATTTGTGGTTTGTAATTTGGCTAATTTAATCACCAGTTTGGAAGATTCATTCACTATCACTGGAGTTATATAAGTCGATGTGGCTAGTCAAAAGCCACCGCAAGAGCCATAAGTTTTATTGCATATAATTGCCTAGAAATTGGGCAACCCTTGGTGGTTCGAGCTTTCAGAGAGCTCATAAAAAAATATAGCTCATGGATTGTTTTCATGATGGAAATAAAGTAGGGGAGCCATTATTTAGAAAAGCAACATAGATGAATAAGTTTTGATGAAGAATGTTATATATATCCTAAAGGAAAATCAAGAGGATAAGCACTTTAATAGAAGAAGGAAATGAATATTAGTATTCTCAAAACCAATAAAACATTTTATAGATTATCTGATACATGATGACTGAAATGGCACCTCATGTATTGTTATGGAAGCTTGAAAAGAGAGCATAAGGAGCATGTATAAAAGCAATGAGAAAAGTGCAATTTTAATGATGGGTCTTTTTGGCTATGTGTATGAGACTTCAATATATATATATTAGCCTTTAAGATAAGAAAGGTGGGAATCAAATCAATTAGAGCCAAGCAGTTCCATTTTTGAATTTCATAGAGAATTGTAGGTTGATGAATTTAGAGTTTAAGGAAGGGAGATTCACTTAGCCAAATAAACAAACAGGAGAGAATAATATTGTGGCTACGCTAAATAGGGCAATGGCAAATGCAAAATGGAATTAGACTTTTGAATTCTTACAAGTTATCGATGAAGCCTTTATTAGGTCAGATTATCACCCTTTAGTGGTTCAACTTAATTCGTAATGCAAAAGGAAGAAAAAAAGGCTTATTTTGGATTATATACAAATAGAAGATGGGGAATTTAAAGAAGTAGTTAAAGAAGCTTGGTCGATTGAAGCTTCAAATACTCATGACTTTCCCATCATGTCAAAACTGAAGAGTTGGAAAAAGAAAATAATTATTTAGGCAGAAGAAAATTTGGCAATTCTCATTTGATAATTGAATATATAAAATATTAGCTTAAAGCATTGCAAGAACAACCATATTCAAAGAAGGTGAAGGAAAGAATAATATTCTAAGAGTTGGACCAAGTTTACAAATAGGAATGATTATATTGGGTTCAAAAATTGAGGGTGAAACGGCTAACGCAAGGGGGATAAAAGCATAAATTTTTTTCACCTTTCCACCATTCAAAGGAGAAAACAGAACTAATTATTCATATTGAAAAGGGAAAATGGCAACTGTATTCAAGGGGAAAAAGTTATTTCTCAGGATATGGTGTTTCTTTAAAACACAACATAAAAGGGAATCCCGATGAATGGATGATGAGGTTGTTAGATGTATTCCAAAGATTATATTAGATAACATCAATAGAGACTTAATTAAAGAAGTCTCTATGCAAGAGATAGAAAAAATAGTGTTTAAACTAAGAGCTTCAAAAGCTCAAAGACCCTATAGGCTTATAGGTACTTTTTTCCTGCAAAATTGGGAGGTACTAAAGGCTGATGTGTTTGATATAATGGAATTTTTTTTCAAATATAGAGATTACCAAGGAATATAAATCAAACCATCATTGCACTCATTTCAAAATGCCAAAACCCTAAATTATTGATAGAGTACAAGCCTATTAGCTGCTGTAACTTTCTTTATAAGTTAATCTCTAACCATGGCTAGATCATTTGATTACACCTTATCAATCTACATTTATTCCTCAATGGTGCATTCAGGATAACATAATTATAGCCTATAAAGCTTTTCGTTGTTTGAAACGAAAGTAACATGGTACTAATGGAGTAATGGTAATTAAGTTAGATATGCTTAAAGCATATCATAGAGTCAAGTAGTCTTTTTTGAAGCTATTGTTAGAAAGATTGGGCATTTAGATCAAGATGATCATGGAGTGTGTTACTTTAATGTAGTATCAAATCATTGTAAAATGGATTCCCTATTTGATTTTTCATACCCACTAAAGGGTCAAGGCAAGGTGATCCTCTTTCACCTTATCTATTTGTTTTGATATATGATGTTCTTTCCAGGATATTGATTATAGCAAAGCGACAAGGGAGATTGACTAGTTATAATTAAATAATTTCTATCCCTTTATAACTTATGTCTAATTTGCAGCTAACACCCTTTTGTTTAGTAAGGCATCTAAAAGGGAAGCAATGGTTTTAAAATCAATTTCAGATGCATATGCTATAGCATTTGGACAAAAAATAAATTTGCTTAAGTTTGAAATCCTATTTAGCGCAAATACCATATGGAGACTAGAAGATCTATGTTGTTTGTTTTGCAAATTTTAGAATCAAAATCATTAAAAAAGTATTTGGGCATTCTATGGAGTGAGGGAAAATGAAGATGCAGATGTCTGACTTAATTTTAGGGTGAGTTTAACAACAAATGCAATCATGGAAGAGTAAATTTTTATTAGAAGTAGGTAGGGAAATCTTAATTAAAGATGTGATTCAAGCCATCCCTTCCTATCTAATGTTTGTTCTTAAATTACTACTTAGCTTATTGAACAAAATTCAAAGCCTTATTTCAAATTTTTGGTGGAGTAATAATGTTTAAAAGAAGAGTGTTCATTGGGTTGCTTGAAAAAACTTAACAAACAATAAGCTACAAGGCGGTTTGGCTTTTAGGGATTTAAGATGTTTTAGTATGTCCCTATTGGCTAAACAATGTTGGAGATTGATCAACAATCCTAAATGTTTATGGCTTAGGTTACTGAAAGCTTTGTATTTTATAAATAACTCCTTTTTGGAAGCTAGGAAAAGGAGTCATCCTTCATGGATTTAGGGTATAGCTTTGTTGAAGGTAAAGAGCTTTTTAAAAAGGGACTTAGATGGAATGTGTCTAATGGCAAAGAGATCCTAATTTGAGATGAAGCATGGGTTCCAATTTTGCCAAGTTTTAGAATTAATTCCCCAAGTCTATATAAGACTAAGGTAATGTTAGTGGCTAATCTGATTGAAGGAAGTACCAAAACTTGCAAAACTAACTTATTACAATCCTTATTTAATGATGAGAAAGTTGGCTATTGTGAAGATTCTTATTCGTAGAGAAGAGGGAATAAATAGATTCTTATGGCATTATCTGCAAAATGGAGAATATTCAGTAAAATTTGGATATTATATTGCATTGAGAAAAGCTCAACCTGCAATTCACGCTTCTAGATCCAAAAATAATGTACTCAATGATAAGCAGTTTTGGAGATCCATTTGGAATAAGAACTTGCAACCTAAAATTAAATCTTTCTTGTGGAGATATGTGAAGGTGCCCTTGCCATCTAAGCCAATCTGAATTGTAGAGGAGTTAACAAGTGTGCTCTATATGAAGTGTATGAGGGAGAAGCAGAAACTGTTGGTCATGTGATCTTCAAATGGCTTCATGCTCCAACTACATAATGCATGGTTGGTTTGCTATCTAATAAATTTAGCTCATATTTGAAGGGTTCTAAGAGTGTTAGAACTATATTGTGAAAGATCTTCAAGCAAAAGGCCGAGAGGAGTTAATTGATTATATAGCAATGGTCTGCTAGTTTTTATGGAAGGCAAGGAAAGATGCAGTTTTTAACAAAAATGTAATTAACTTTGTGGAGGCAAAGGAACGTGTTGATCGAGCTTAAAGGGAATTTCAAAATCTAAGGGAAGATGTGGGAGGAGCTGAAATGCAGGGCATTATTAACAAACAACAGAAAAGGAGGGAGTTATTTTGTTGGAACTCTCCTTCTTCAAGTTTCTTAAAATGCAATTCTAATGCTGCATAGAAGGTATTATTGAAGCAAGTTGCACTTCTTTCGTTCTTAAAGATGAATGAGGTAGAGTAGTTCATATGGGCACATCAAGATTGAAATGCAGATCTATGCTAGTTGCAAAAGCAACAGCCCTCAAGGAGGCAATTAGGTTTGCAAAAACTCATAATTTAGCTAATGTAATATTCGAATCTAACTCCCTAGTGGTGATTTAAAGTTGCAAGAATCACAATAAGAAGACAGCTTGGAAAATTCAAAACATCATAGAAGAGATGCTACTATATTTGAAGTTTTTGTCTAATAATAGTCTCTATCATATTGATAGATCTTCAAACCAAGTTGTTGACTGATGTGTCAAAAATTCATTTCTTTTGATCCGGGGATCTTGGTTTTTGTAATCATGAGTTTAAAAGGCTATTATTGGTAGATGTATCTCATTTTCATGATCAATGAAATATTTTCTATTTTCTATTAATAAAAAAAAGGTTTTAAGTTCTATTATGGATTTGATTAAAATTTTGGATTAATTTATTTTATTAATATCTATAGTGGCATTGGCCGGTAATTTATTAAACACTTTTGAGAAAAAAGGGTAAAAAGGTAAAAGCAAGCATTCCTTCCTTGAAATTATGAACTAGGAAACAAATATGTCTTAAGCTATCTGTATCAATTCCAATTCTATATTTGGAATTATTTATTAGTATGATATCTATTAGATAAGGACGGGATCCACTCCTTCTCTTAGAACATTACCCTCTCGAGGTACTTCTTTTCTCTTTATTTTTTTTAATCTATTTGCCCATTTTTTCAACTTTCGGGTCTCTTAGCATCTATGTTGTATGGAAACTCTTAGGAGATTGCGTTTCCACATTTTAGAAGCGTTTCCATATTAGAATCTCAAGGAAACTTGCTGATACGATCCAAAAAAATTTCTAGATAGATTTTATTCATGCAAGATCATTACAAGGAATTTCAATGAATGTTTGAGGAAGACTATGCAATTTCATTTTTATTGAGCCCAAATTTAATTAATTTAATTTAGTTTATATGTTTTTAATGGCTTATGTTATATATTAAGCCCAAGACTTATTTGGATAAGTTTATTTTCATGTTTTCATTAGTTTTGGGTCTCTTTTATATTAACCTAAGGACTAATATGAATTTTAGCTTTTTTTTTTATTTTAGAAGTTTTATTTTCTTATTTAAGAAGGATTCCTATTCAAATCCTTAATTAGGGAGAATTTTTAGTCTAATCTATTTCTTTTTCTTATCTATGAAAGATTCTTAATTGAGTGCCTATATAAACTCAAGCATTCTTTGTAATAAGATAGTTAGAGTTATTTGATTAATAAAATTTCTTTGAGTTTTCTCTCAAGTTTAATTCCTTTTTGAATCTCTTGAAATTTTCTCTTTTATGGCATTCGAACTTATCAAAGGTTTATACCTTTGTGGTGTTCAAATCAAATTATACCAAGGTGCCTAACCACAAGTTAGTTTTGTGTCAAGATTTCTATTTTCAAATTTCATTTGGCTTTCTTAGGAGTCTCTTCCAAGCATATTGTTGTTGGGTCTCAAGGCATGTTGTTGGAGGTTCACATTAGTTTGGTATCAAAGCTTTGGCTCTAAATCATGTTTGCATATCCTATTCATTATTTGTGTCTCATTTTCTTTATCTTTTATTTTGTTTTCTTTTTTTCGCACCTTTGTATTTGATTTTATTTCTTTTGTTTGTTTCTGTTTTATGTTATCTTATCAAATTAGGTCATAACTTATCTTTTTCTTACTTAAATATTAAATTCAAAATTAAAAAAATAAAAAAAGTCGTTTCCCTACTTTAGTTTCTTGTGTTCATTTTGTTCAAAATTTGCTTCCAAAAGTGTCTACTTGACTCCATTGTTCTTATTTCTTTTTGTTTGGTCAAAAATCAGTTTTTTACATCATAAAACAACAAAAAATAAATAAATAAATAATTGAGTCTTACCTTTAGAATTCTTGTAATTGTATTCTCTTCAAAATCATTTTGTTTTTAGTCTTACTCTTCCTTATTTCTCTTCAATTTGCAATTGTTCCTTGTTTCTTCACTTTTTGTAATCTGTAATTTTTTTATTTTGAAAAAAAAAAGCCATATAATTTGAGTAAAAACAAATACGAGTGAACTTGAGAGATGAATTTCCTTGAGTGAAACATGTGAGGGAGTGAGGTGAGAGAAATTTGCTTTACTAACCTTTGTTTCATACTCACTATGAGTGGTTCACAAGAAAATACATATGGAGAAATAGATCGATTCCAAGTCATAGCCGAGATGCTTCAAGTAATGGAAAAAAGAAGTAATGAAAGAACGGATTGATTAGAAGCTTCTGTTACGAGTGGGCAACCACCTAATGCTCATAATCAAGTTAGGCAATATCAAAGAAGAGTTCAGGAAGATGATAAAAATGAAAAAAAAATAGGGCATGGCCATCATATGAGTAGATTTTAATGAAAATTAAGGCTGAGCGTGAAAGAAAAATTGCATTAATGGAGGAGATGAAGAAAAAAGATGAAGAGGTTGAATATATAATATGTTATCCTATCTAAGTCACTTGAGAATGTGATTGGGTGGATGCAAATAATGAAAATCAACCATGTTATAGAAGTTACTGATAAAGATTCTTTGTTACCTATAAAGGTCAATAAAATTATTTTTCATGAAGAAATTTCAGCACTTAACACTCATCAATAAATCATCAAAGAAGAAGAAGTTATGATTCAATTAGAAGTATAAAAAGTTGAAGAAGAAAAAGAGATTGATTTCGTTTTCTATGACCAAGAAATTGCTTCTAAGTTATTTCCTATTCCTAACATTAATTATATGATTCCTAATAATTTCTTTGTTATTTCTCTAACTAAATTTCAGATCTTTCAAGCACTCTATTCTTTCCACACTACCAAATAAGGGAAGATGGAAGATTTGCTTATTGACTATTCTACTTCACCACTTCAAAACTCAAGGTCGAGTTTTCTCTAACAAGAGGGGAATGATACGATCCAAGAAAATTTCTAGATGGATTTTATTCATGCAAGATCATTACAAGGAATTTGAATGGATGTTTGAGAAAGACTATGCAATTTCATTTTTATTAAGCCTGAATTTAATTAATTTAATTTTGTTTATGTGTTTTTGGGTGGCCTATGTTATATATTAAGCCCAATACTTATTTGGATAATTTTATTTTCATGTTTTCATTAGTTTTAGACCTCTTTTGTATTAGCCTAAGGCCCAATATGAATTTTACCTTATTTTTTATTTTAGAAGTTTTATTTTCTTATTTAAGAAGGATTCCTATTCAAATCCTTAATTAGGAAGAATTTTTAGTCTATTTATATTTCTTTTTCTTATCTAGGATGAATTCTTTATTAGGAAGAATTCCTAGTCTTGAGTGCCTATATAAACTCAAGTATTCTTTGTAATAAGGTGGTTAGAGTTATTTGATTGATAAAATTCCTTTGAGTTTTCTCTCAAGTTTAATTTTTATTTAAATCTCTTGAACTTATCAAAAGATTTTCTCTTTTGTGGCATTCGAACTTATCAAAGGTTCATACCTTTGTGGCATTCAAATCAAATTATACCAAGGTGCCTAACCACAAGTTGGTTTTGTATCAAGATTTATAGTTTCAAATCTAATTTGGCTTTCCCAGGAGTCGCTTCCAAGCATATTATTGTTGGGTCTCAAGGTAGGTCGCTTGAGATTCGTATCACTTGCCTGACCTTTCAAACACATTTTCATAATTTGAAAAAGTTAGAAACTCATTTTGCATAAATGGAAACTTATTTCCAAGTTGAAGAAAAAGTCAGCTCGTCCATGTCAACCCTTGAACAAAAATACCCACTTTTGATTTCATTTTTTCTTAGATAATGTTTTGTCATAGTTTTATCTTATTTGTTGTTCTTTTAATTGTTAATTTATAATTTATTTTTATAATTTTAAGATGTTTTTATTATGTTTGTTAAATTATTTTTAGTTGTATTAAATAATTAAAGAGATGGAAGTTTGGAGCAAAAATGGCATAGCAGGAGGAATGCCATTGTGCGATAGCCTTGCACAGCAACAGCAGGCCATTAACACGCTCCTAGCAGCACCACGCAGCAACTTCTTGGCGCCCAACAGCAGCAAAAGTAATCCCCAGTATGCGCAGCAGAGTGGCAGCCTGCCAACCTTCTTGCATCAGCGCCGCCAAAAGTAATCCCCAGTATGCGCAGCAGAGTGGCAGCCTGCCAACCTTCTTGTATCAGCGCCCAGCTACATGTCTCAGTGCCCGCAGTAGCTTTCCTCTTACTAGCCTGCGTACTCTAGCACCTAGCTGCAACATCCTAGTGCCCGCTGCACTATTCGTAAGTTGAAACTCATTTTTAATCCAAATTTTTGAGGGATTTTTAACCTTAGGTCATTTAGGAAAGTATAAATGGAAGAGAAAAGATTTTATTTAGGAAGGAGAGAGTTGTCTGGTATAAAAGGAAGAAAAAATCAGTTTTAGGGGATCTTAATTTTTTATCTTGATTATGGGGGGATTGAAGGCTAGATCTTGATTTTTGGATTTTGGGGAATTTTGGGGGATAATATCTTCTCTTCCAATTTTTCTCTTTTCTCAATTTTATTTTAGTTTTTAGATTTCAACGCTTGGAGGAGAATTTTGTTCTTAGGAATTCCTTTGTGAAGATTTAAGAGATTGAATCGAATAAAATGGATTAATTAGCGTGGTTTAATTCTTATTTATAATTCTTTTGGATTATTGAATTGATAGAATTGATTTGATGAATTCTTTTGATTGATTTCTTTATTTCCCATGAGCTAATTTCATCTTTGTCTAGGGTTTGTATGAGGTGTTCATGATATAGAATTGAATATAATCTCATTTGATTATTTTTTTCCCTAATTGAATTGATTAATTGTTATTGAATAATTACTTAGCTACCAATTGTTTGACTTAGGTTTTGAACGAGGGAACGAGAGTTGAAGTTCAATTCTAGATCTCATTCCTTTAGGATCTTAAAATGAATTAGAAATATAAGTTTTAAGATTAGGTTTTAATTTTTGATAATTTGATAGAATGATTTCTATGAATGCAAAAGCTATTAGATTGAGTTCTATTCTTTGAATTATTATAAATTAAAGCTTTAGAATAACCAATTGGACATATTCATGATCATATATGATTGATAAACTAAATACAAACCCTGGGCATCATTCATTCATTGTTTAGAAACTTATTGCATCTTAATCTACATTTTCTTTTAATTTCCTATTTTGCAATTATTTCTTTTCAAAACGTTCAAACCATTTTCATTTAATTTGCTTTTAACCGAAACAAATATTTCCACTTGCAATTCCTTGATAGATACGATCTTGGTACTTTCAATATACTTCAATTACCCTGTATACTTGCAGGTCACTTTTTGACAGGTTATTTTGAGGTGAAAATATAATAATAATAATAATAATAATAATTATTATTATTATTATTATTATTATTATTATTATTATTATTATTATTATATTAATTGTTATATATGTATACATTATTAGTTAATAATATATATATATATATATATATATATATATATATATATATATATATATATATATATATATAGACACACACACTCTTATTGATATTTATAAATATGCCTTTATATTTTTTATATTTATGTACTTTTCAACATTTATATCCTACATTTCCCATTTACTAGTTACCATTTTCGTGTAACATAGCTTACCATTATTAAAATGTTGATTGTTGGTTTCACTTATGTCTTAAAGTATTCTCCATGGTACTCTTTATTTCAAAGAGTACATTTTATTTAATGGAGAGCATTTAGTTGATAAAGAGTATAAAATTTTATTTAAATCCAATAGACTCTATATTTTACTCTTTATTTTACTTTATTCTATAAGCATTAACTATTTTAATTTTTAATTTTTTAATTTTGTCCAATAGAAAAAATAGTACTAAAATTATTTTAACTAAAGTGTATAGAAACTTGTCTTGCATTAATAAAAGTTAAAATATATAATGATATTTGACTCTCTAAATGTGGAGAGTCAAACTAACTCTCTTCTTTATTTTTAAAGATAAAGAGTTCATTAAAACTTTATTTTTAAGATAACTCCTTATAATAAAGAGTAGTTTGATATACATAAAGAGCCCATTAGAAATACTTTGTCATGAAATTTTACATTAGCTAAAAGGGCAAGGTTAATAATAATCAAGATTAGAATCTATCTACATCTATATAATTATTTATATAATATAAAAATCGAACTCAAGAGGGCATGCGCCAAGTACTTGTATTAAGAAGCTTGAACTTGAAGAGGCCACATCCATGGTTTTAAATAACATATAGGCTATTTCGTATAGGTTTTTAAGGGGGTTCGATACTTTATTTACCCATTATATTTATACTAATGGGAATTAGTCCTGAATTAGTAATAAATCACCCAATACACACTGATACGACCATTATTCAGTGATACGGGCGTGACGTATCAATAAAAAATATTATTATTATATTTTTTATTTTTTATTTTATTAATGTAAATTATAAATATATTGTTTAAAAGACTATTATTTTATATTTGTTCTATTTTATTAATGTAAATTATTGGCAAATTGTTTTTAATATTACTTATATTTCAATATATTTAGAATATTATTGATAATTTTTATAAAACTTATTTTTTGTATAAATTTTTTATTTGTGGGTGTAAATTATTGATTGAATTTTACAATTTGATTATGTTTTGTCTTTATATATTTATTTTCAAAAATTTAAATAATAGCTTTGTATAAAATCTAAATGAGTTTAATAGCAGATAAGACAATTCATATCCTCCCCAATACCATTTTTGATGATGATTAATTAATATTATGGTGTATTTATTTATTTTTTTTTAATTTTGTTGTATTTACATGGAATAAGGAGTTTTTTTTTATCATCTTATTCATCTTGAATATAGTGGTTTATTCCCATCATGAATTAATAAAATAAAACTGATTTATTATTATTATTTATGTAATTTGAATTTAATTTATTGTTATTATTCATGTAATTTGATTGTTCTAGGCATAATCATGCTTGTTTAAGTATTAATTAATTTAATGTATTACATTATGGACGTTACATTTCATTTCTTGTTAAATTATATCAGTTTGCTAATCATTTTTTAAAATTCACAGAAGCGATGACCAATTCAATCCGATTCCATTACAATGATTCTGATACCGATACGATACATAAAACCATTATTTAATATCCTAGCCATATCACCTAACTTAACTCTTAGGTTCATATTGGGGTTCTTACTTCTTCAATGATTTTTTTTTTTTTGGAACATCAATATCATTCTATTTAATTAACCATGTATGTGGGTTTTTTATTCAACCATTGTTCAGGAGAAATTTTGCAAATACTAACTCAATCCAACACCGCATTTCTCTTTATTCAGTTTAACTAAGCAGGTCTATTTTTATCTCTAGTTTTGCTTTTAGTTTTCAAAACTAGATCTGCATTTGTTTTTTTACTTACTGAATCTTATATTTCATTATAAATTTTTGCATTATTCAATTTTGTATATTTTACAATTTCTTTTATTGATATGCCATGGTTGAATAGGAATTTTGATTTGCGTTGCTTGAGTAAATGAGGAATTAGGGATCTCAACTAGATCATGAAATTAGAATAAAGATCCAAGGGTAGAAATCAAAACTCTAGTAGCCTTAACTTTCAAGTCCCTTGAATGAAAAATGAAAAAACCAATACCCACGAAACTTAAATAGGTAAAACAATAGTTAGGAATTTTCTTACTACACCTTACCCAGTTGTTTTAGGCATATATAGGAGTAGGACT
The DNA here is from genome assembly GCA_947687605.1 of Reutealis trisperma. Classification (NCBI taxonomy): domain Eukaryota; kingdom Viridiplantae; phylum Streptophyta; class Magnoliopsida; order Malpighiales; family Euphorbiaceae; genus Reutealis; species Reutealis trisperma. The sequence goes on along the minus strand of CANTUT010000505.1, from coordinate 250,328 downwards.
ATCAGAATTTTATTTGGGGTGGGTGCTTTTATGGTTGGTGATTAGACTTGGTTTTCAGGGATATGCTGTTGTGGGTATCTCTATTTTGGACTTTTATGTGAAATATAGGGAATTCATTGATGCAGGTAGAATTTTCTATAAAATTTTGTGGAAGGATTATAGTGTTTGGAATTTGATGATTATAAGGTCAGGGAGCAGGTTTCCTGCTAAGGGTTGAAGTTTGTTTAGGAATATGGTCATAGAAGGGGTATAGGTTGATAATATGACTATTCTAAGTATTTTGATTTTCGAATGCCTTTGAGATGTTGGTTTTGGTTAGCACTCTCCAATATTCAAGAGATAGACTTTATGAGTCACAGTCAATTCATATCCAAGTCCAAAGAGACTTTTCAAATTTTTCCACTATTGATAGCTACCAAAGAAGCAAAATGGCAATTCAACAAGTCATCCTTTTTATTAATGAACTCAAAACTTGAGGTCAAGTTTTTCCAACAAAGGGAGAATGATGGAGAATAGGAATTCAAGAATATTCAAACACAAATATGCAAGAAATTTAGAATTCTGGTATAAGATTTAATATAAGTTTATTAGAGAAATCATAGAGTAATTCTTAATTGTTAGAATTTTGTTTATATATCCATTCAAACATAGAGTTGCTGGTCCATTGTTTAGGTTTTAAGGGGGGCAATCTTGTAATTTTTGGCTTTGCTAGAGAATCTGTCCCTATTTCTTTAGGAATGCTTATATTTATTTTTATGTCATATTTTATAGTCCTTATGGTTTAGGATAATTAGATAATGTTATTCCTTCTAGTCTATTTTAGGAGTCCAAATCCTTAAAGGAAGTGGACTAGTTTTGTAGTCATTTTCTTAAAAGTTTAGGACTAGTTTAAGTCTTTGTAAATGCCTGGGATTGTAATATTTTAATTTAGTTTTGCTATTGAATAAAAAACCAAAAACTATGTTATTTCTAGTTGCGTTATGCAATTCAACCTTAGGTATAATGCCGTGTGAACTTGGGTGTAGACACCGTATTTTGACCAGTAGATTTTTTAAATTTTTAGTGAAATTAAAGAAATATTTTAATTTTAGGTATTGTCATGAATTTTCAAGTTTTACTTCAAATTTCATGTTAAAATAGAATTATTCACATTTTTTTTTTAAATTTTAGAAAATGAAACACATTTTTTTATTTTTAGAAAATGAAATTATGTTTTTACAAACTAAAAAGACTAAAATTTAATTTTACAAATATATGATTTAAGAGTTAATTTCATTTCCTTAATATATTAAAATATGAAAAATTAAAAAGTATGAAAAAAGGGAAAATTAAAAAAAAAACCAAAAAGGAAAAAATATCATTTACACCATGCTCATGAAAAAATTTCAAAAATACCATTTAAACTTCAAAAAATAACATTTTCATCCAAGTATATGTTTGGCATATTTTTTAATTTGTTCACAAAAAAAAACTCAGAAAATGATAAAAAATAAAAAGATATTTAATTTATATTATATTAACGTATATCAACTACTTTATATACAAATTGCAAATTTGTAAAAGATAAAAAGATAAAATAATAGTAAACGATATACAGATACCAAAATTTGGTATATATTAAGTATATGTTTGGTATCTGCAACTATATATATATATATATATATATATATATATATATATATATATATATATATATATATATATATATATATATATATATATATATATATATATATATATATATATATATATATATATATATATGCAGTTTAATTTTAAAAAAAAAGAAGAAGAAGAAGAAAAGATTAATTAGTTAGGTTGTTACTCACATGCATCCCTTTAATTTCCATAATCTGACCATAATTAGACTTATTTTTAGGTTTGTATAGAAGTGGCAGCATTGTAGTTTAAACTAATAATAAATGGTACATGTATATTAAAATTTGGTATATGTTAAGTAAATGTTTGGTATTTGCAACTATTTTATATATAAAAAATGCAAATTCAAAAAAGATAAACTAACAATAAATAGTATATGTATACCAAAATTTGGTATACGTTAAGTGTAAATATGGCATCTACAACTACTTTAACATATATGTATACCATAAATTAGTATATGTTTAGTTTATCTTCGAAATCTACAACTACTTACATAGATTGAAAACCTAAATGCCTAAATCCTAAAACACTAAAATCCAAACATAAAAACCTAAACCCTAAAGCACTACAACCCTAAAATCTAAGATCCTAAAACCATAAAACCTTTAAAACCTTAATCCCTAAAACCACAAAACACTAAAATGTATATCTTAATCATAAGTATAAACTAAAATTTGGTATACATTTGTTGCGCGATTTCTGCAAGTGCACAGATCGTTTACAAGTAATAAAGTGATGAGTGAGTATCGTTCCCACGAGGAAGGGTTTGTCAAGTACCAATTTTTAATATTACTCTATTATTTAGAAAATCAATTATGAGATTTATATTTTAAGCTAAAATAAAATTGAAGTAAATAAATAATGATAAATATGAAAATAAGATTAAAGGTCTAGGATTTAGAATTCATCAATTGATTACATATTATTTCTTTATAATTTTTTTGATAGATTATTTTTGCTGGAATTAATGATTAGATTTCCCTAAATTATATGGTGTTCTCTCTCAAGATACAACATGTGTATTCATATTAACCTTACGTCTACTCTCATGATCATAAGCAATTAATACAAACCCATTAAGTTTTATGGAAATCCCTTTTAAAAATCACAAAGGAGTATTCTTATCTCTAAGCAATACATTCCCTAGATCAATTATCCTAATGAACTAATATTGTGCTTCCACTCTCGCTATTTCACACAGTATCTTAAATAATGCAATTAATAGCCAGTTAATTACAAGCATTAAGTTCTAAGATAAAAGATTAATTCCAACAATCAAATCCAATCAATTAAATATAAATAATCATATGCAAATCAAAAGATTACATCTAAATCCTAGAAAAATAAATTTAGCTATTCATAATTAAAAGAGAAGAAACAATTAAATTAATAATAAAAATAATAAACATAATAATAACTTATAATTAAATTGAAGAATAGAGTTTAGAGAGAACTTGTTTTGGGATACAATCTTTGATGAACTCAAGCTTCCAAAAACTCCTCCTCTTGATCAAAATAAAAAATAAACTAATCTACTCTAAGAAAAAAATATGAAAATCTCTCTACATATTTTTTTTATGGATTTTCTTTGATGCTATTTCCCTTTGCCAAGCATGGTATTTATAGACATGTTTGGTGGAAGAATTCAAGTTCCATTAAAATTCTTACATCAAAAATTTAACATTGATGGTTAGGTTGGCCACCAACCATTGAATTCCTTCATCAATATTCAAAAATGGTTAGGTTGGCTACCAACCATTGAATTCCTTCATCAATATTCAAAAATGGTTAGGTTGGCTACCAACCATTGAATTTTGGCCACCAACCATTGAATTTATTTCTCATGGATTGAAAACTTGAATCATTGCTTGCATCATTATTTTTGTTGCATCATTTTGATCTGCAAAAATAAAATAAAAATACTTAAAATATGTTATAATTTATTTATAAATTGTAGAACTATTTATTTCTAAAAATAAGTAATAATATTATTGCATTCTTGAGAATTGAGTTAAAATTTAAGTTTAAACAATTAAAATAACTCTAAAAATATAGAGTTATCACACCCCCAAACTTAAGTTTTTGCTTGTCCTCAAGCAAAAGAAAATTCAAAACCTAAACTAGTCCACTTTCGTAGGAAATTACGATTGCATTTAGCGTATGCAACAAGCCTTTAAACCCCTAAGTGTCCCATAGAGGACGAGTTATAGTCTCGTGAGGACTTCCAATGGTGATACCCACAAACACCTATAAAACTCTAAACCTTCAAATATTTATTTCAAAAAGGAAATTTAATCTTCTTATGCTTAGTTTGAATAATTTTTCAAAGGTCTCAAGAAATTAATATTCACAAACAATATATCAATAGTATTACAAGTTGAGCTTCTATCTCAGGTTCAAAATAATCCTCATCTTAATCATGCCCTGAATAACCATGCATTAAATTAATCGCAAAGAAATTGTTGCACTTCAGATAGGCATATACACACTAATATCTTTAAATGCCTCTATCAAAAGATATAAAATAGATGTACAAATCTCATAAGCATATTAAAGCAAACAATCTCCACTAATGGAATTCACAAATCAAGAGAGATCAATAGGTCTTGACTAGACTTGTAATGGGGCTAACACAAGGTATTTTGGCTAAACAAAGAATAGGCTAAATGAACAAAAGTAAAATAATTATGCCAAGTTTACAAAATCAATAGCTCAAATAAAGGAATTATATTAATGAAGGATCTTTTTTTCATCTTAAACACTATTCTTTTTCAATGTTTTCTTCTTTTAAGCCCACCTCTTCTTCTTCTTCTTCTTCTTGTTTTTTTTTTCAACAACATTATTCTAAAGACAAGCAAGAATTATTAACTTTTATTTATTCAATTTTCTTGCTTTCCCCCAAACTTATTTTAAGCAGAAGGTGGTCTTTTACAATAAATAATACTTTTAGTTATTAGAGATTCTTATTTTCTTTTAAAACTTTAATAATTCTCTTTTCTTCATTAAAATGTAAACTTGACAAAATTATCTCACAAACAGGGTGAAGGATAACAATTAAGGTTAATTAACAAAGAAAAGAAGGCTAAAATTAACAAGGCACAAATGGGTAAACTAGGGAAAAAATTAAAATAAGGGTGGATATAAGTAATAGACTAAACAAATAATGCCTAAATCATATCTCTCTTTCAAAATGAATTCAAAATTTCGCCTCAAAAGTTTGCAAAAACATGTTCTAAGATAGGTGAGGCAAATGAAGATAAAAATGTGTAGAAGCCCTCTCTAAGAAAGCATACACAAATTCAATGCAATCAATATAACGTAAAGCAAAGCAAAACATAATCTTAATAAAAGTTAATTTCTTACCCAAAATAGTTGCTCAACCTGAAATACTTTAATAAATTGTCCATAAATATCAATTATAATCTATTATTGACCTTTTATCAAATTATTTAACACAAACATATTTTATCAATAAAAGAGTAAAAAATTTTAAATTTATTCATCAAAACACAAAAGAAATGACTGAAAACAAAAAACAAACTAAACCTCCCCCAAACTTGCAATGGACATTGTCCTCAATGTCAAAGAAATAAACCAAAAGAAAGAAAATACTCCCTTTTGTAGAAAAGTGGATTCCAAATTATAAGCAGGATATGCATTTCACTTCCTTACTTCCTGTAAAACATCTTGAAACAACACTAAAAGCAAACATGAGAAATTAATCACACAAAAAGAAAATATTAATTTTTTTTATTTTTATTTTTATTTTTTTTTAATTTTTTATTTTGGAAACTAAAAAAAAAAGAAAGAAGAAAAAAAATACAGATGCGTATCAAGAGCACAAAAAGTACTCTTTACTCAGCCATCTTGTATGAATAACTCTTGAGTTAGTTAGTTAGTTAGCTAGCTAGTTTTTTTTTTTTTTTTTTTGAAAAGGAAAATCACATAAATTTAAGATGCGTATCAAGAGTACAAAAGTAACTCTTTACTCAGCCATCTTACATTTAGTGAATCGAATCTAAAACTTCGCTTGATCAAGTGCAACAAAAAAAACATACACAAAACAAAAAAAAAATGCGATAAAAAAAAACTACAAAAGTTAGGAAAGTTATAATCGGATATTCAAATCTAGTCCTCGCTTTTTACTGCTACTAGCCCTGGGGTGCCAAACTACCTACGCCATCAATGGATCAGGTTCAGATTTAAAGTTTTGCAGTTGATCAATCAATTGATCAATAGTTGAAGCAGAGACTAAGATGCGTCGACTCGCCGGTGTCATAAAATCCTGTTCCACAGCATGATCGAGAAAAGATAACAAACCATTATAAAAACCATCAACATTAAGTAATCCCAATGGCTTTTGAAGAACAGTTAATTGGGTCCAAGATGCAATGGTGAAAATATCTTCAAATGTTTCTAAACCACCAGGTAATGCGATAAAAGTATCAGCATTGAAATTCATGTATGCCATTCGTTCGTACATGCTATTGACCTGTAACTCATTACCTATAGTTCTACCAGTGATTTGTTTATTTCAAGCTAAAGCCTTTAGAACTACTCCTAAGACTTTACTACCTCTAATATATGCAGAACTTGCGATACAACCCCTTAACCCTAAACTACCTCCCTCAAACACCAAATTAATTTTTCGTTCAGCTAAAATCCTACCAAGTTCATTAGCTGCTATCAAGTACTCTCTTTTCTTGCCAGAGTTTGGACTACAAAAGACATAAATAGTTTTGAATTTGCGTGTTGAGGATTCTGCCATTTTCTCTCACAGATTTCTCGAAAGGATTGTGTGCATATTGACAATAATGAATATGCATATAAAGAAACTAGAAGAGTAAAAGAACAGTTCAATGGGATAAAATAATTGTTGATAGAAAAAGTATAAAAAACAAAAATGATAATAAAAACAAAAATAATTAATACTGTGTGTACAAATGTCAAAAAGAAAACATTGAAAAACTAAAAGCAAACATTAAAAGACTAAAAAATTAACGAAAGTAGAAAAATCTGCAGCGTGAGTACAAAAGTCAAAAAGAAAATATTGAAAAGCTAAAAGGAGACATTGAAAGACTAAAAAGTTGTCGACAGTAGAAAAATCTGAAGGAAAATAAAATCTAGATGCTAAAAAGTCAAAAAGTACTGCAGGATATAGAAAAAAATAATGCATTGAAAAAAATAAAAGAGTTAGTGATACACCTGATTATAAACAGTAGTTGTGATTTTGGCTCACATCTTCCTCTGGTTTTATGTCTAGTAACGGCTTACACGCCTTCTATGAGTCCAAGATAGGCTTCCCATCCAGTTTTCTTATTAATTGGCAAACAGGGTCTTTTATCATCAGATTCCCTAGACTGTAACGCTGCTTCTCTTCCTTGAATAGTTCCCATAAATCTAAAAAAGTGCGTTGAACTTGTCCACAAGGATGCGTCTCAAGAGTCTGAAGGATATTATCCATAGACTCCTTACTCAGTCCATCCTTTATGAATTTAATTTTGTCTTCTCGATTTATGGATGCAAATCTAATATTTTTATAGCGTGTGTTGCAATTCCATCTTGCACACTTGTAGCAGACCCCCATTCTTTTAGCTTTCCTCTTCTTTGAGTAAGAACTTCTTCCCGTACCTGGCAAACATTTAATAAATGAGTCATCAATCTCACCTGCCAATCATACTTTGGCTTCTATGATCCAGTGAATATCCTCAGGAAGATTCAGACACCTAAATGCCTTCATTCTTTCTAGTCAGCGTTCATCAATTTTCCTGAGTACATCTTGGGGAAGGGTTGGAAACCTGTTTTTTAGTGTTGCAAGAGATGCTTCCATATCTGATTAACTTAGTTAAGAAAATGAAAGAGAAAACTTACAACGAAATAACTAAATAGAAATAAAAGAAACCTAATAAAGAGAAAACTCAGATTTCCTCCTAATAAGCTATTTAATAACAACACTAAAGTAAAATTAAAATAGAACGAAACAAACAAAAGAACAAAAGAAATTAAAAAGAAGTAAAAAAGTTAGAAATTTGGGTTGCCTCCCAAAAGCGCTTAATTTATAGTCTTTAGCTTGACTATAGCTAGATCTTCATCATGGAGGATAATACACAAAGTATATCATCTCGATAATTGTGGAAAGATAGACTTTTGCCAATTTTAATGAGTCCAGCCAGCTTAATTTGAGCCTGCATGGAAAAAGGTTAAGACAAGAATTATTTAATATTTCACAGTTAGGCTCATAATTTCCAAAAGCTTTCAAACGAACTCTTTTTCTTGCTCTGAATTTTCTCAAGAAATTGAGATAGGAAGGTAGTGGAGTTGAATAAAGAGTTGGTGAGTGCTCAGTTGATGGTGGTGAATGCTTCTTATTTTCTTCCAAGTCATCAAATTGATATTTTGTATGGTTTGGCATATTTGGTGTTGTTTTCACCAAACAAACTAAAAGAGTTTCCTTTGAGTTCTCTTTTTCAAATATCTCTTCAATTTCCCTATCAATTGCAACCACTCCGTAGATATCATCCATTAGAAAAGGATATTTGAAATTTTTAGGCAAATTGGGCTCAACCTCTTCCTTTTTATCTTGCTTGCATGAAGTATCTGGTTGATTAATCATCTCTTCTACATCATTGCTCAAAGAAACTGCCAAGCATTACTCTCTATAATGTTCTTCAATTTGGCTTGTCGGGTTACCATAGCCTTGAGTATCTAATGGACTAGCGAATTGTTCCATTTGTACATCAAAATTTGTATTGTGGCTAGTCCATTGACTCATCCTATCTTCCAATCTTTCACATCGTTCATGAGTAGCATTTATGAATCTTTCCAATGCTGCTTCATAAGATGGTATGTGCTCCTCAAATGGTGCATGATCTTGAAAATCATATTGATAAGGATACCATGAATTGTTACCTTGATCGCATTGGTTTTCCCATGAAAAGCTTGAATAGTCACTCCATTCTGAGTTGTTTATGTTAGAATATGGATAATTCTCATGCCTATTATAATTTGGAAAAAATTGTACTTGTTCTGCATATTGACACTCAGAATTCAAATGATTATCTCCACACAGATCACAACTCAAACATGAATTAAATAAAGTATTAGCATTAACTTTATCAATTAAGTTAACAATGCATCAATTTTAGCATTTAACTTACTAAAACTATCCTCACCATACATACTTGCTGCTCTATTTAGTATCATTCCTCCATCACACCATTAAAAGTTGTGGAAAGCCTTCTTTTTTCTTTTTTTAAAAAAGTCCTGCAAAATAAAAAAAATAGAAAAGAAAAACAAAATCTAAAGTAATAGAGTATATCAATCTATTGATATTGTCAAAAATTGCCTTCCCCGGCAACAGCGCCAAAAACTTGTTGCGCGATTTCTGCAAGTGCACAGATCGTTTACAAGTAATAAAGTGATGAGTGAGTATCGTTCCCACAAGGAAGGGTTTGTCAAGTACTAATTTTTAATATTACTCTATTATTTAGAAAATCAATTATGAGATTTATATTTTAAGCTAAAATAAAATTGAAGTAAATAAATAATGATAAATATGAAAAAAAGATTAAAGGTCTAGGATTTAGAATTCATCAATTGATTACATATGATTTCTTTATAATTTTTTTGATAGATTATTTTTGCTGGAATTAATGATTAGATTTCCCTAAATTATATGGTGTTCTCTCTCAAGATACAACATGTGTATTCATATTAACCTTACGTCTACTCTCATGATCATAAGCAATTAATACAAACCCATTAAGTTTTATGGAAATCCCTTTTAAAAATCACAAAGGAGTATTCTTATCTCTAAGCAATACATTCCCTAGGTCAATTATCCTAATGAACTAATATTGTGCTTCCACTCTCGCTACTTCACATAGTATCTTAAATAATGCAATTAATAGCCAGTTAATTACAAGCATTAAGTTCTAAGATAAAAGATTAATTCCAACAATCAAATCCAATCAATTAAATATAAATAATCATGTGCAAATCAAAAGATTACATCTAAATCCTAGAAAAATAAATTTAGCTATTCATAATTAAAAGAGAAGAAACAATTAAATTAATAATAAAAATAATAAACATAATAATAACTTATAATTAAATTGAAGAATAGAGTTTAGAGAAAACTTATTTTGGGATACAATCTTTGATGAACTCAAGCTTCCAAAAACTCCTCCTCTTGATCAAAATAAAAAATAAAACTAATCTACTCTAAGAAAAAAATATGAAAATCTCTCTACATATTTTTTTTTATGGATTTTCTTTGATGCTATTTCCCTTTGCCAAGCATGGTATTTATAGACATGTTTGGTGGAAGAATTCAAGTTCCATTAAAATTCTTACATCAAAAATTCAACATTGATGGTTAGGTTGGCCACCAACCATTGAATTCCTTCATCAATATTCAAAAATGGTTAGGTTGGCTACCAACCATTGAATTTTGGCCACCAACCATTGAATTTTGGCCACCAACCATTGAATTTATTTCTCATGGATTGAAAACTTGAATCATTGCTTGCATCATTATTTTTATTGCATCATTTTGATCTGCAAAAATAAAATAAAAATACTTAAAATATGTTATAATTTATTTATAAATTGTAGAACTATTTATTTCTAAAAATAAGTAATAATATTATTGCATTCTTGAGAATTGAGCTAAAATTTAAGTTTAAACAATTAAAATAACTCTAAAAATATAGAGTTATCAACATTTAGTATATATATGGTTTCTAAAATTGATTTATATTGATACAGATTTGAAATATGAAAAATAAATAAAAAGACAAGCAAAAATTAATGGTATATGTATACCATAAAATGGTATATCTTTGGTATATATATGGTTTTTGAAACTGATTTATTGATACGTATAGGAAATATGGAAAAATAAATAAAAAATATAAGTAAAAATTAATGGTATACATATATACCATAAAATGGTATATTGTTTATATATATATGGTATCTGCAACTACTTTAAATTTATGGAAATTAGAGTTATGAAACATAAAGTCAAAGTTAACAGTATATGTATACCAACAGTTAGTATATGTTTAGTTTATCTTTAATATCTGCAACTACTTATATAGATTGAAACCCTAAATAAAATGCTAAGTATATGTTAAGTATACTAAAATCAAAATTTGGTATATGTTAAGCATATGTTCGAATAACTCATTAATCAATACCTCAAGAAACTGACTAAAAAAATTCAAAAAAATAATAATCATGCATCTTTCATCTTATTTATAAAAAAAAATTAATTTAAAACCTCCAAATTGAGAAATATAGGTAAAAAAATAGAAAAAAAAAAAAAGAAAGTTTATGGTTAAGAAATGGGAACAATCATATATAGAAATTTTCAAAACCACGTGTACCCTTAAATGTCTCCATCATCCAATAAATTTTAACACTTATCCTTTCATCAAACCCTTACCTTTCTTTCTTTCTTTAACTCACATTCTCTTTTTCTAACCTCAACTCAATTTTAATTACTAGCTCTATTAATCTCTGTTTCTTGACTCTTTTAATCACTAGCTCTATTCTTTTCCTTTTTGCAGGCATATGCTACTTCAAAAATCAAATCCATAAAATCACCTAAGTTCAAATTGAAAAAAAAAGAAAATTTTTAAGGCAAAATTTACCATAGAAATCACCTAAGGAATTCAAGGACCCCAGCTAAACAGTTATTAGAAAACAAATCCCAACAAAAAAAAAATACAGCAAAAGAAGGAAAATATGTTAAAATTACGGTACTATATTTAGGGCAGAGAAAAAATATAGAAAATAGGGTAATGGGGCGCAGAAAGAAGAAAAGCGTAAAAAAGAAAATGGAAAAAAAATACATACAAAAGAAATTAGGGAAACGTGAAGGTGAATAAAATTAAAAGGGATGGTGCAAAAGATATATTTGAGGAAATTACCATAAAACCATGCAAATCATGACCTCTCTCAAAAAAAAAAAAAATGCATAGATTCCTTCATGCCTGATATCTCTCATTCTTTGTCCTCTCTCTCACCAGCAATGAACCCTCTCTCCCATTCTCATCTTTTCTCCTCACCTACACACACGAGCTTACCTCTCCCAATGAGCAACACAACACGCCTCACTCTTCCTCTGATACCAACAAACTGACCCCCATACCTCACTCTCCCTCTCATTCTCAGTGAGCACACCTACCCCCTCACGTCTCTCTCGTATGCTCTTTCAAACACCTGACGCCCCTCCTTCTCTCTCTCTCACATTTTCATTCTCCCTAACAAACCCAAACGAATAGCTCTTATCTTTTCACATTTCTATCACCGCCTGACCCATCTAAACCTCTCATTTTTCTCACCATCTCATGTAAACCCTCATACAAACTCGATAATGGGTTTGGTTTCTTTAGTGCATGATAACCTGAAAACGAGTCTAGTTCCCTTTTGGTTTTATTTGATCTAAATGGGTCCTTTTCTTTGTTAAATGATTCAAAGGGATTTCTACTTTTTGGTGCTCAATTTCTTCAATTTCAAATCCAATTTCAGTTTTGGGTAAGTTTGGTTCTCTTTCCATTCTTTTCGATCCATGATAGTGTACATGGGTCTAGTTCTGTTGGTATTTGATAACTTGAACAAGCTTTGATTTCTTGAAGTGCTTTAATTTGAAATTTTTAATTGATATTTTCTCGCCATTCGTGATGTGGTGTCTAAAAAATGTTCTAACATTGGGTATGATGCTTATGGAAGTTTACGTGAAGCTTAAATTATTTTCTCTTATTTTACTTTTCATGTTACTGTTCATAATGCTTAATTTCTTCACAAACAGCTCCGTTATTTTTTGTTCTTATTAAATTTTGCTTTTCAAACCCATTATTTGCAAACTCGAACCCTCCACCTAAAGTTTTTATCCTTCTTTATATTAACCTAAAATTCGACCTTTGTAGCTAACTTTTCAACTTGTCTTTCATTAGGAGGTGACTTGATGGAAGAAACAAAAATTCATAGGAAATTGTTAAAGAATATTTTATTTGATAGAGATGTTGCACTTAGGAACTTGTTGATTAATTTGTATGCAAAATGCAAGTACCTAGGTGATGCAGAGAGAAGGTTTTTCAAAATATGTAGAATTTGAATGTGGTGACATGGACTACAATGAATTTGCATATGAATGTTGTAGAAAAAATATTTTTGCTAGGGTTATAATCTTATAATACTAGGAGATTTCTTTTGTTGATTGATGCTTGAGTATAAACAAATGGCTTATAAAATTTGTAGCTAGATTAAGTTCTATTGAATGCACTTTTGTTTGATAAGCTTCAGTTGCATATTGATTACTGATAGACTAAATGCCTAGGCTTTTAGATGGTAGCTGGATGTAGAAAAAAAAAAAAAAAAGAGGTTGTAGAGGATCAAAATAGTTTCACCTGTGCCTTTCATAAAGTTTCCACTTCAAGAATAAAAGAATCTATTTGGTAAAAATGAGAAGAAAATTGATGCTCTCATTAGCACCAAACCAACTAGTTGTAGTAGGTATGCTTCAATATGTACTTATTTAAATTTTTTCTTTGGTAGCTTTTTCTCTTTCTTTTTCCTTTCATTTAGTCAGCAATTTTTTCTTTAAAAAAAGGAAGGAGTAGTAATCTTTGTTTTTTTTTTTTCGGTTCAAAATCTCTATTTACATTAGTACAAGTTGTTCTATTGTGTGTGTCCATTGGCATTAGGTACTTCATTTGCTCCTGGCCTGTTTCTTTTCATCTACATTAAACCTTCGAACAAATAATTTTACATCTCATAAAACTTTGGTGCTAATCTCCTTTGAAATGATAACTACTTTATATTCAAACTAGTTTGGGAGAGTCAAGTATTAAGTAATGAACTACAATTTGATAAGAAAAATTCAAAGATCATCCAGATTTTATGAAGCTAGGAAAATAATAGCATTTTGTAAAATATTTCATTGAAATATATATAATGTTGAACCCCAAACTTGAGTCTTCCAACAAAGAAATTGATGATACCAGGTTATTTGGATATATGGTTATAAATAACCTATATGATTGTTGTTTTCTTAATGCTATGAGAGATGAAATTTTGAATAAATATGTTTGATATTTACAAGTTGCCTTCTGTGTGCAATCCTAATTTGCTACACATAGTTTGCAACATTGTTTTTATCCTGAGTAGAAGTTTCTATTTGAGCCCTTGATGTCATTATTCTTTGCAGTTTGCTTATGTCACATTTTCAATGTATTTTGCATGCAATATAAATTATTGTTGAGAATTTATCAATGAGAATAGGCATTATTCTTTGCTTCTTCTTTCTTGATCATCATCTTCTTCTTCACCAACTTCCCCTTTGTTTCCTTACACATTTAAAATGATTGTATTCCTACAAGTCTTGATCTCTCTTGATAATCCAGCAATGAAATTATTTTCTAACAAGTCTAGAATTTCTAAGCTACAATTCTCACCAAAACTTGACCCCAAAACTTCTGCACTAAGAAAATTCTCAGAAACTAAAAACTCCTTTATCCTTGAAAACCCATTCCATGTATTTTGACTAAATAGGTTTGAGCACAAATCAAGATACTGCAAATTCAAGCACCCACAAAAGCAATTATCAATTCTACTAGTGAGCATCAGCATATCAAATAGTTGTGCCATGCCTGTTTATAAAAGATATTGTTTGTGTATCATAGTAGCTAGAGAATTTATTTAAATTCTTTGTAAGACTAATTCATCTGGTAATTACAATATCCGAGTTACAGTCCTAAAGGATTGAAGAAATCCATGAAGCCAACATGAAACCTATTCTTTTTCTGTAGAACATCCTAAAGGGTAATTTGAGTTGAAAAAAAAAAAAAAAAAAACCCAAGGACATAAGAAGAAGTATTGCCTTCTTGAGGTTAGTAATTGCAAGTTTTAGTTTGATAGGTTTAGCATCAAGGTCTTTTATTGTTCTTGATTTATTTCCTATTTGAATAAGTGCTAATGTGCTCGCAGAATTTGAAACTTTTGGATTTTAGTGTAAAAGTTGGGATTTAGAAAGGGGAAAACTCTAGCTTCATTTTTTTTTTTTAATTTCTTAAAGAACCCTTCCTTTGTCAGAGTCTCAGATGTTGAGTTGGAATTAAAAGTTTTTGTTTTTGTTTTTCAAATTTTGTTTACTTTTTGGCTATATAAACCTATGGATTGAGTGAATCAATTAAAAAGAAATACATGGTGGATGTGTGTGGGGGATTTGATTCTAAGTTTGAGTCATATTCACAATGCATAATATATAGTACTGTTTAAGAATATATAGTACTGTTTAAGAACAAACAAAATCAAAAGAATGGAAATATGGGATTGGGGAAAAAACTAAATTCTCTACAATATCTCTTTCCATGTTGTTGGATTATAGCTTTATAGGTTGGGATTACCCCTTCTTTGTATTTCTTATAAATTTATATGTTAGCCTTCAAAATTTGTACTGGTTTCATTTTTCTTCTTTTTCATTTGCAATCTTTGTAGTTTGTCCATAAAATATTTCTCTTCTTAGGCCCCCCTCCCTAAAAAAAAAAAAAGAAAAATGAAGAGAATTTTTGGGAGAAGTATCCAATTAAGAGCTTGAACTTTTGCAAAATACTTAATTTGGTGTGTTGTAAAAAATTTCATTTAATTAAAGGTTTAAAATCACTAAATTTGCTTAATTAAGGGTTTTCATGTACTATTATGTGACCATTAATTGATGTTATGTGGATCATGCAAAATCAAAAGTGGAATCTACTTTATATTTTTAAATAATAAAAAATATTAAACTTTATTTTTAAATAATAAAAGATTATTAGTTTTCATTTTTAACTAATAAAGATTATTAAAATTAAGAACTTAAAATATGAAGTTCAAAAAATATAAATATAAATAAAAAAAATAAAACCCGGATATGAGTTTCAAAATGAAACTCAAATCTGAGTAAAAGGAGATGAAAATCCACAAACAAACTATTTTACAAGGTCTCCATCATCAACAACAACAACTAGCTGCTCTTCTTTCTGTTGCTCTTCCCACCGACGACTCCGCTTCCACTTCTTCTTCTTCAACGGAAATTCATATTACTATCTCTTACTTCTCAAAATGGAGCAGTTGAGGTTCTATAGAGAGCGTTCATAGGATTGAATTTTGGCTAGAGAAATTTTGATGTGACATAAGCAGGTTCTCCCTCCCTCCCTCTCTCTCTCTCTCTATATTGCTCCCTTGCTTTTCATTCTGCCTGTTGAATTTTCATCAAAGTTCTGTTTTTGTGATTAAATTTTTTGAACTTCTTTTTGTAGTTTAGTTTAGGGTTTATGAGTTTTTGATTTTCATATGTGAGTTTCCATTTCATATTTGTAATTTTTTTTTTGTTTGGAAATTTTGATTTAGAATTTATTGAGTTTTATATCTAAATTTAGGCAACTATATTTCAATTGATTAATTGTTTGCGATAGGAA
Organism: Reutealis trisperma; assembly: GCA_947687605.1. Taxonomy (NCBI): domain Eukaryota; kingdom Viridiplantae; phylum Streptophyta; class Magnoliopsida; order Malpighiales; family Euphorbiaceae; genus Reutealis; species Reutealis trisperma. Next base: position 234,201 of record CANTUT010000505.1, on the reverse strand, counting down.
GATGAGAAACTTCAAATTCAAGGACTCAAACCTAGAATTATGGTCCAGATTTAACATGGGATTTATTGTGGAAATTATAGAGTATTTACTAGTCCATTTTGGTTTAAATTATGGATCTAGTCCCTCTAACCCGTCCTGCGTCAATTTGATTTTTCGTTGAATTGTGTTGGGTGTTTCAATGTTGTTATATAATTTTGATAACCTTTTTCAAAGCCATGGCAATAACCCTTGAATTGATCTATTTAATCTTACCTCAGTTATCATAGGCAAGACGTTTAGGTGGAGTGAAAAAGCAATAACTTGGCCTTTTTCTGTTGCCCAAAAGTTGAAGGAATTGGAGAACTTGAGATGAGATGCTTCGCAGAGTTTCTAGACGTTGCTTTTGCACTGTTGCTGCACGGCCATGGCTTTTTGTTGGCTTGGGAAATCCTGGCAAGAAATACAAAGGAACTCGACACAATGTAATATGCCACATCGTGTAAAGGAAAACCCTAATTTTGAGCTTTCTCACCATTATTTAACTTTTAAATACCTGTATTTTTCTTGAAGCAGGTGGGGTTTGAGATGATTGATGCATTTGTTGAATCACAAGGGATTTTGATGAATACAGTTCATTGCAAAGCTATATTTGGAGAAGGTTTGTGAACTTCTTTCTTGTCAATTACTGTACATATATGCAAACTTGCACTCACATACACACACACTTCCGCATCCACACACTCATGTGTGCATTGAATCAAAAAAGTTACTTGAAGCTCATGAGGGTTTGATAATCCATCTCAGGTTTTATTGGCCGATCAGCATTTCTTCTTGCAAAGCCTCAAACTTACATGAATCTGAGTGGTGAATCTGTAAGTGATTTGGATGACATTGTTATTTAAAAAAGTGCAAATTCACGTTCTCAAGGTTAATTATTATCGTTAGTGTTACACTATATAGATACAGGCTGTATGTATATGTGTTTGTTTGTGCGTTCCAAAATATGAAATACATATTTGCAGCAATCTAATATTAATTTCACAACGCCTCTGATATTAATGTTTCTTTAAAAAAAAAAAAATTAATTGTCAATATCACATTAATATGTATTATTGGTTTTCTTATTTTAAATTTCTGAAAGTGCATCATGTAGTTTCTGTATGCAGTGAGGTTATTGACTTAAAATTGTATTATTTGGTATTCTGGTTGTGTGTGACTGGAAAATGCATTGATGTTTGTCAAATGCATTTTGCTTTTGCTTGGGCCCAAGCAAGTGTTCCTCCACCTGCACTACTACAAAGGAATGGAGAATATGGTTTATGACTTAGAACTGAATTTAAAATGTCATACAAAAAATGAGTTTCTTGTAGTTGCATATCACTGTTTACATTGAAGGTGTTTGGAAGACCTAAAAAAGGATGCAACAGATGGTTATTTGGAAAATGCCAATCCTTGAATTTATTTCATGTATCATTGATGTTGCACTCATAGGAATTGGGAATGCTTTACGAACTTCTCTCATTACATGGTTTAGGTGTTGAACTGGTCGAGACAGATTTTTGTGCAAAATGTATATGCAGCTTCCTGGAGTTGTTTTATGGAGCAGCATTGTAAACTAAATTAAGTTTAAAAAAAAAAAAAATTAGTAGTGAATTGCCTTCATTTTCAGAGCATTATACTTGATGGGGCTCTAATATAAAAGTGGGCCAGAAAAACCAGATATGTAATAACCATATTTGAAAATTCTGGGCTAAATGTGGAACTTTGTTTTTTAGAAATTGTTATAAAGCATTATACTCAGTCTTGCTCACACATTGTGGCTAATAAAGTGATTTTTTCTATTATACTCTTTTTCTAGACAAAAGTCAATAGTTAAGTTCTTTATGAGTTTTGCACAGAATATCTTCTATTTTATAGCTGTGCAGTTTCTATTTGCTAAATCATGTCTTTCTGCACTTTGATTTGTTAAGAATTACATTTGCATGCAGAGTCAAATAGGATGCTCTGCTGTGTTTTCCCTTTCTTGTTTTATCTGTTGTGTTTTTGGCTTTGAGCATCCCATAGTCGTTAAAGGCATGTCTAAGATGTAAGATGCACCAAGTGCATCCCCTAGGGCCTTAAAATGCCAAAGGCGTGCCCCTTGGGCTATAGGCTTGAGCGCTCCTTTGTTACAAATGGCTTTTTTATGTGCATTTTATATTTTTTTTTTCAAAACAAAAGGGCTGAATAATCTGAGCGTTTCATTTAAACCTTAAAATAACTTATGATAGACTTGTCAACACTCAATGATTTCAATAAAAAAGAAAGAAAGAAATAAAAGAAGATTAAAAGAAAAAGAATTAGGGCAACTTCTTGCCTCTATCAATAAAAAAAGAAAAGAAAAGAGAGAACATTGCTCTCACAAAGAAAAAATGAAAGAGAAGAAGTGGATATCTTTTCTCGCCAAGATAATTAAAAAAAAATAAAAAAAATAAAAAAAAAATTGGAAAGAAGATTAGAAGACAAGAAGTCGATTATCTCTTGACTCTTCCTCCCAACCAAGCAGGAAATTTTAAAATAATCAACTTAAATTTGATGATGATGATGATGATGGAGAAGATAGCATTGAGCTTGATGATGATTAGTTGTGCTTTAATAATTGATAAGTGTCTTAAGAATGGATGCTCTTTAGTATTAGTAGGATTAGGAAGTAGGAATTTTATGTGTATTGCATTAAAAACCTTTATTGCTAAGTTTTATATGTGTGTTTATTTTGTTTATTTTGGTCATAATTTATGTGTTTTAAGTACTAATAGAGTAATAGTCATATTATTATATAAGCTTATTAGTAACATTTTTATTTTTATTTTTGCACCTTATGTCTATCAAGTGTGCGCCTTGCGCTTAGGCTCAAAGACCCCTTGCGCCTTGCGCCTTTAATAACCGTGGAGCATCATTACCTTATATGATTTTGAGTTGGGCAAATTATGTGTAATGAAGCTACAAATACTATTACTCCATAAAAAATGGGAGTAGTAAGTAGACACCTATTCAGAAGGGATAAACATGTTTAAATTAAATTAAGCACCTGTAAAAAGCTGTTTTCATGTAGTGGTTACAAGATACTTTAAGATTATGTTAATGAAGGATGAAGAGCATGTTTTTGCTAAAGATGTGTAGTTTAGAAGTTTGGAGCATGATGGATGCTGTTGGACCCATGTTTGAGGATAGTTATAAATCTTTCTAAAATTTATGGTGTTGCTCTTCCTGTGCATGGATTTCAATTTCCTTTGTCTGTGAGAAAAAAAAAAAAAAAAAAAAAAAAAAAAGAGGGGGGTGTAGGGTTGGGTTATTCATATGCGTGTATATGTGTTTGTGAGTGGTGTTTGAAATTTTCGAACATATTTTTCTCAATATGTCAATATAATGAAAATGAAGGCAGCTTTGGTTGTTGAGTCACAATCAACTGGAAAAAAATGCTTGTTTTCTTTGATCTTCTGTTAATTACACTCATAAGTGCACCTGAGGAAATATCTTTATTATTCTATTGTGACTTCAATGCTTTTTGCTTATTGGTCTCTTTTGTTTATATTTATCAATAGAAATTTAACATACATTCTCACTGTTTAGTATCTGGTGCTTGACAATTGGAGTTAAATTATGGAATGCATGTTCCTGTGTTTTTCAGATATTGATTAATTTATAAAAAATCTAAGAATCTAATCAACACAATTGCTTGCATGTTTCTACCATATGCAGACTGGACCACTTGCAGCTTACTATAAGCTACCTCTTAATCGTGTTATTGTGGTAATCAACTCACTTCCTTGTGAATTTCCTCCTAAAGCTTTGGTATTGATAAGTAATTTCACTTCGCATATATGATGTTCTGCAATTCTAGGTTCATGATGATATGGACTTACCATGTGGAGTGCTTCGACTTCAACACAAAGGAGGTCACGGAAGCCACAATGGGTATGGATATTCAGAGAAACTTTTTAACTCAATCCTGATAGAGGAATATGCAGACAGTTGTATGCAAGTAATATGGTCTTGTTACCAACAAAATATGATTGTGACAAACAAAGAGGCTTGCAAAATATGTGCATGCTTTGAGGTGGGGAAATAAAAAAGAAAAATTGGTTAGTACTAGTATATTACTAATTGAAAATGGCATCTCTGGTGTACAGTTTTAGAAAGATTTCTTGTAGTGGTTATTCATCCAAAGGCTTAAACATTAATTTGTAAACATTAATTTGATTCACTATGTAATTTCAAATTTTCTGTGAAATAACCAGGCTCAATATACAAAGAACATTTTGTGGTTTGAAGCTAATGAATAAGCTATCCTTTCATAACAATTGTCCTTGATCCTTCTTTTTTTATTTTTCTTTTACTAGCCTGAAGAGTGTCATCTATAATTTTCGAGGAAACAAAGAATTTGCTCGGCTCAGGATTGGTTAGTCTGAGAATCTAGATCCTTTCGTTTGCTTCCAGAACATTAATAAAATCTTAATTATCTTGATTTCATTCTTAGGAATTGGAAGACCTCCAGGTCAAATGGATCCCAAAGCTTTCTTATTGCAGAAGTTTAACACAACAGCTCGAGAGCGGGTAAGTCCATACTTGTAAATAAGTTTGAGATTTGGTTAAATTTTCCTGTCAGTGTTAGAACATCCTGCAATAGTCAATGGAAACCTAAGCAGTTTCTTCTCAATTTAGGAAGATTTGACGATCGAATCTAATGATGTATGTTTTTCTTTTGGACAAGATTGATGCTGCTTTACCAGAGGGAGTTGCTGCATTAAAATCTCTTTTATCTAGAGGATTGACAGAAACTGCAAGATGCTTCAACCAAGAACAAAAGTACAAGCATATAAGATTGCAAACTATGCCGACGTAGCTTGCCTAGGTATTAGATTTCTTTCGCATAGTGTCTGACACTTGACTGTTTGGAAACACTTGCATAATTCAATGCATATCCTCTTTTTTTTTTTTTTAAATATATATTTTAAAGACACTTTTGATGAAATGATCCTCATTCATAGTGTTAATATATTCTTAAACAACGTCACTAGAATCTAATAGGTCAACTATGAATTGTACTTGTAGGTTATAGTTATCTTTCTGCAGAACTTTTTAACATTTTGATGGTTTAGACTTTATGTTACTATATTTTAAGTATTATGTTTAGTGAAGTGAACTTTTAAAAGAATTCTATTGGAAAATTTTCATTTATAAACTTTGAAGGTGCTATTGCACGGAAGATTACACAAGTTAAAGAGGGATCAATTATCTTATATTTCACCTTATATATAATTTGAAGTTGTTTCTGTTTATTTTTTAATTAACTATTTCCATATGTAATTTAGGTATTATTATTGTTTATTTTATATTTAACTTCATTTTATTTTTTGGCGTTGTACTACATTTTAAGGGAATGGATTTTAAAAAAGTTAAATGTATTTTTTTTTTCTCTTTCGTCATTGGTAAGGGAAATTTCAATAGTGGTGGTTAAGTTTAAAGTCTTTACACGAGAAATATATATACTCATGCAAGATATATATAATAAAAAATTTACATGTAAAAGCTTAAATGTGTGTGTATGTGTAAATATTAATATGTATTTTGCAAGACTAATACAAAAGATGTTAATTATAAACGGGAAGTTGCATTCACATATAATAAAGTGTGTTCAATGGGTGTATGCTGAGGCTTGTGTACTTGTAGTTTTAATGATTAAATTATGATTCCTAAATATTTTATAATCAGTCTTACTATCCACCACTATCAAGCATTTTTTGAACTCTCCGTTAAATAATAGTTGACATTTATTTTAAAATATTCATATTATAAGTCTACTTTTGTATGTGATAAAATGGTCAAGCTACCCATAATTACGAACACTAGTTATTAAATATTCCTTTCGTTAAAAAAAATTGTCTTTTTTTTTCACAGTTTAAAAAAAAATTATTAATTGCTTGCTAATTCATATATTTTATTAATTTTTTATACTTTTGTATACATTTATTTATTATTATTTTTATTATTAATTTTGAGAATACGATCTTTTAATTAATAATAATAAAATAGATAAATATCTATATATCTATTTTTAGAGTGAGCAAGTTGATAAATTTTATCAATTTTAAAATTTTTATAAGGATAAAATTTTGGAGTTAAATTTTGCAAGTGGACGTCCTAAAAAAGAATAGTGAACAATATTTTTGAAATGGAGAGAGTATTTATTGAAAATATCCCTTTTAGAATATCAATAATAAAAAAGGAAAATATAATATGATATTAAAAAAAACTAAATTCCATTTTTGGTTTTGTTTAATTTAATTAGCATGTCTAGTACGTGATTTAGAGATGTCAAACTGTACTGAAAAATCAAACCAAAAATATCCATTGATTGTTTGATTTTTTTTTTTTAATCGAACTTTCAAGAAATCTTTTTATATAATATTTTAGAAATTAATAATTATTCGTATTAAGAACCGTACTAAATAGAAAAATTGAAACTAAAATCAATTATATATATATATATATATACTAATTTTTTTTACATGTTTTGCACGTTGATTTCTATTATAACTCGTTACAATTAGTTAGATATATAAATATTTATTACAGACTTTCACTTTTTTTATTATTAAAAATTTAATTACTAGTTTTTTATTATATAAAATTTTATACTTCTATATTAAGTGAAGTTTTCAATTAAAATGATATATAACTTCTCAAATAAATAATATATGAGCAAAATCTTATTAGTTGACTTTTAAAATTATCATAAAAAAATATTTATATAACTTAATTATTTAATTCATTTTAGTTGTTAAATTCAAGTTAAGTTAAATTTTCATGTGAAAAATTAAAAATTTAACGAAAATATAATTATATACAACAAATATTATCTAAATTGTATAGTCGTCTATGTTTAATATAATTAGACTGATGATACAAAACAATTATAAATTCTATATAAATATATTAATGTACTTTAAAAGATAATATATGTATAATGTTGAAAAAAGATAAGTCAAACATATTTAAATAAATCATTTTTTTACTATTTTAAATGATATTTTTATGTTTAAGAATATATTAGAGAAAAAAAAAAGTAAAGGCATTGATAAATATATTTTATTATAATTTTCTAAGTTATTTTGTTATTTTTATGTTGTCTATTATTTTATCATAATTTCAATATAGATTGTATATTTTTATTAGTTTTGATAAATTTGATCTCTTTAAAACATTATAGTTTAATTTTTTTTTCTAGAAAATCAATAACAATTTTTTAATGTTTATATGCACCATTGTTTTAAAAATTGAACTGATGACTGAACCAAACAAGTCACTAGTCGAACCGTTTGGACAAAATTACTTTATTTTTCGGTCATTTTACAAAAGATTCTAATTAATATATGTCCAATTAGTTAAAAACTGGTGAAAGCACTATTTCATCATAATTTCTATTTTTAATGAGCCGAAATGGACTGTCTATTGATTTTTAATTGAACAGGCTAAACTAACTGGTCCAATTCTATTTTTATAACACTGATATATACAGATTTTACATCATCAATAATACACTTGTTATTCTTATTTGAATCCACATTGGCACTCACATTGAGTTTTGATTTTCACTTTGATATCTATAACACTAACTCTTTAAAATCAGATCTTAATTCCATCAAAAATTTGTCAAATTTGGACTACTATCACTTATTTTTGTATATGAAGCCTTATCACTTATCATCAATGATTCTTTACAATCATTTCTCTAATACATCCAAATATTTTATATAAATCAATTTCACAGATGTTGCAAGATTTAAGTCAAATCTAGACTCTTCAGCCACTATATCCAATAGATTATTTTTAGTAATAATATCATAATTACCATTCTTTTTCATAAGAAAAAACTGTTTAAACAAATACAAATTGAAAAAATAGTTTAAACAAATGCACATTTTAATACATATATAATATTGAAAGAAGATAAGTCAAACATATCTAAATAAATTGTTTCTTATAATTTTAAATTATATTATTATGTTCAAGAATATGTTAGAGAAAATAAAGCAAATGAATTGATAATTATATTTTATTATAATTTTTTAATTTATTTTGTTATTATTATGTTGCCTAAATATTAATTATAGGTTGATTTCTATATTAATACTTGACACGTCTATTGTTTTCATATAATTTTAATGTAGATTGTATATTTTTATTAGTTTTGATAAACTTGATGTCTTTGATATATTATAGCTTAATTCCTCTTCCTCTAGAAAACCAACAATCTTTACAGTATTTATATGTATCATTGTTTTAAAAACCAAATAGGACATGTTTGTAGAATACAATTAATTTTTTTTCTTCATTTCAATGAAAGACCTATTATACATTCATATTAGAATTAAATTTAACATCAATGTTAATTAAATATTAATTGTAAAGCTAACTACGGTTTGAGAGAATTTGAAAATTAGAAAATTTTCAGAATTGAACCGAATTTTGAGTTCAATCTTCAAAATTATACCGTGATATAATAATTTTTATACCAAACCGTTTCAATTTTTCAGGATAATTCAGTGCAGAAATTCAGGTGTATTGCGATTGTTAGGTACATAATGGAACATAACGGAGATCTTGGGATTTTTTATTTCTAAATAATTAAAATATATATATTTTCATCTTAAACTAATTTTAATACCTCAAAATTTCTTAAATTTTTATTATACTTTTAACCTTATTTATGATTAAAATTAATGCTTAAAATTGATTGACAATAAACTATAATATATGATACTATAAATTTAACATCATCACCAATGAAATTGTATGGTTCAATAATAAATTAATAATATAAAGTCTTAAAATTTTAAATTGTGGGATTACAAATTTAAATCCATTAAAAAATAGTATCAAATTTATACATAAAATCATTGCATTACTTAATGATTAACTTAATTAATTATATTGACGAATTAAAGAAATTAATAGAATTATTAATACCTTCAAAATTGTATAATCAAATGGATTTTGTTTAAGTTAAAAAATTTCTCATATGATAAAATAATTAAATTATTGTTTTTGGATTTTATCCATGACATATTATTAATATTAGGATTATACAAATTATTAAATTTTTATGAAATTTTAAAACAATATTAGTATTATACAAATTATTAATTTTCTTTTCAAAATTTAACTTGCACTTATATAGTT
>CANTUT010000505.1:5000-220000 GCA_947687605.1 Reutealis trisperma | reverse complement strand
ATGCAGTGTATAGGGTTCCTATTCGTCTCGTTGAGTTTCTATGTCCTCAAATTTAGTACTATCCCTATGTTGTGATTTGATTAGTATTACTACTTATGTTTATGCATGTATTGTATTGTATAAATATTATATGCTTTTATTGGCACGATGGATTCAATGACTATTTTCATACTTATGATTTGTAATAAGAGGAGACATTGATGTAGGTGGAAATCCTTTAGTGATCGAAACTCTTTTAGATGCTTAGGGCATTGTAAGGGTGCTACAAAAAGTAAGTACTTTCATGAAGTGCGAAGATATCGAGAATATGCTATGTGTGGTTTTGAGGATCCATGAGGGATTTACAATGATTAAAAATTTTATTTTTTTAAATGCTTTTGGAATTAGATGTTCTAATTTAATTTGATTATGTAAGTAAGTTTAAAAAGGTTAAATGATTTTTAAGTATAAGTTTAAAAAGGTTAAATGATTTTTAAGTACATTTTTAAAGATAAATTTTGGGGACATATATTGTTTTGGAACTTCGTACTTGTATCTAACATGTCTATTTGCATATGCATTGGATTTTACATTATAGAGTCACATGTTATTAGTAATGCATCATGAATATCATCACCCATTGCATTAAGGTTGCACGTTACTCTATCCTTCTTGGATATAGTATCTTGAGTTCCAAAACAAAAAAGGAAAATGTTTTGATTTTACAAACAATTTTTAAATGATTTTAAAAATCAAACAATTTTGAATATGCCTGAAATGGATTAGAGTCATTTGGATAACCAATGTTTAAGAATATATGATCAACACATTAGAGTGTGTAGTGAAAGCATGGCAAGGAAGTTTGGTTTAGATGAGGACCGTTATTTTTGAGTTTGAAAAAAAAAAATTGGGGATGAATTTTCTTCAGGAAAAAAAATGTAATGATTCAATTTTTTTTATTAATTTTAAGAATTCTTAATTAATTAATTATATTTTAAGTATATATATATATATATATATATATATATATATATATATATATATATATATATATGATAACTAAAAGGATTATGAAAAATTTTCATTCTAGTCTTTTTATTATAATTTTATCAATGTATGTATATGTGTTTAAAAATAATGAAAAATTTTGTGTATAAATGGTTCATGAATAAAAATATTTTCATGAAATTAATGATTTATGTTTTGATCATTGAAAATTTATATATTAGAGAATTATGTTACAAAATTTAAGAAAATATTGATTTTTATTAAATAATTAAAGTTTAAATTGTTATTATTATTATTATTATTATTATTATTATTATTATTATTATTATTATTATTATTATTAAATATGTGATTTCATGTATTTTATCTAGCCCATTTGATTGGTTTTAAGTAACCAATCAGATGGCTGCTAGAGGTGGGCAGCCAATTAAAAAAGAGAGAGAGAGAGAGAGAGAGAGAGAGAGAAAGAGAGAGATAAGAGGGAGCTAGGCTCCGATCTATTCATCTCCGACCAGCAGTGAGTGACATCATCTATGTCATCATGAACCTCAGCCACTGATGAGCACTTGACCACCAAGAGCCACCAGAATCAACGACCAGTGATGGCACAGATGAGGAAGAAAAGTTTTTCGATGATAGTAACTTTCAATAAAGATTCTAGCCGATTCTGATGGCCAAATTGAATGAGATTGGTGCCATTCAAATCCTTGTTCCAAGAGTTTTCAATTCAGTACATATCTCATCCTTTGAAACTCACCAGAATTATAGATCAAAAAATGGGATAACAGAGCTTTATGGGCAGATTCCGGTGAGACACAATGAGTGGGCAGAAAAAGATACAACCAATGACCTGCTGGCTTTGAATCAAGTCAGATGGAATGATCCCCGACCCCAAGCTCCACCGTCCATGACGGCGCATGGATAGATGGCTATGGTAGCAATCGTAGCTCTGGCGACCTCAGTCCAATAGTTCCATTTTTGACGTTTCGACGATGTTTATGAACCTAATTTGATTGTTTTCCACATGGGTAAGCCCAAAACCCTTGAATATGATACAATAGTTTAATTTTCGTATCGTTGTATATTAGACAATTGTATTATGAATTGTTTATAGTTGGGAAATGTTTAAATGTGTGAATTGTATTTATGTTTCAATGAATTTGAATGAATATAAATTTTATGAATTAATGAGTTGAAGTTATATTTTAAATTGTATGAATTCAATTGGGATTAATTATTTGTTAATGGAATTTTATATGCTTAGTGAATTATGTATAGATATTTATATTTTCATTTCAGTAATTCAAGTATGGAAGTTAATTAAATCATAAATTTATATTATCAATTTATATTATGGATTAAAATTATGAATTTAATTTATGAACTTATTTTATTTCATAAGTTTATTTGATAAATTAGGTGAATTATTTTTAATGTATGTAAATATATGATAAATATATATATGAGTTTGCATTAGTATGATTTTCTATAAATTAATCTTGAGAGCTATTTATAGATTTTTCTTTGGTACATAGATTTATAATGATTTCAATGATCCATAAGTTAATTAAAGCTTTATTGAATAATGACAGTTTACTGTTGTTAAGTATTAAAATGATTTAATTTTACATGGAACGAAATAATTTTTATTTCGATTCTTATATATTTCTTTAAATAGAAATTTTACAATTTGTTTATTTGTAATCATTATAATTTTTCTATAAATTTGATTATGTGAGTTTATAATTATTAAGTATCAAAAAGGAGTTTATCATAATCATGTATAAATATATATTTCTATAATTTAAAAAGATTAAACTATTATATATAAGGTTTCTTATGTATATAAATTATTTGAAAGTTTTAAGAAAATAGTTTTAGGAAAAATTTATAAATTTATATATATAATCCTTTGAAAGTTTTTACTTATTACTTTCTTCAATAAAGTTACTTTTATATGATATTTTAATTATGTCAATAATTATTCTTAACTATAGATGCATATGGAGGCCAGAGAGGCAGTTGAGTAATTGCATATTATTATTAATTTATAAAAGTATTTGTTTCTATTTGATCAGCAGGAAATATCCTAGTTATAGGGGAGGTTCTGCTGAAATTTTGATAGAATATGTAGAGTCGTTAAGTACATTTTTAAAGGCTAAAGTTGGAATTGTTTGTATTTTAATGTACTTCCACTTATCTAGTTTATATATTTCAGACATCTTCCTAATTATGGATGATTGATTGATGTTTCAAGGGGAGCTAGTGGGGTTTTCCGTCAAGTTTATGAGTGATACTTTCTAATATATTTTACATGTTTATCATGCATTACATTATTGTGTGTGTGTGTATATATATATATATGCATTACAAAAATATAAAGGCATCTAACATCTGATTGTAAATGTTGCATTATGAATGATGTTGCAAATTATATATGGATGTTTGGATGGGATTAGGATGAATAAGGTTCTAATCACAACTATGATATTATTATTATGATTATAATGCTTGGCCCAATTCAAGCTGGTCTCACTATGGGCATATGTTTTAGATAAGGAAGGGCTGAACTTGAGCTAGTCTCACTGTGGCCAATGGTTAGAATTTAAGAGACCTAATGGAGGGTTCAGCTCCCTATATTAAGGTTTAGAGTAGTTTATATTGATTAATTCCCATCATTCAATGATTATGTGATTGATTGTCTCTCTGACATGATATGTGCATTTAGTTTTATGTAGAATGATGATTGTCAGAACCAGGGAACTTGCATGACTTAGGAGATCTTCATCATGGGCATTAGGAGAGAGACATACTCATGGGATTGACACCACATTCCGACCCAAAACCTTAAGGCAATGGGTTATGGGTCCTTTCCACTTATATGTCCATCCTTAATTCCATCTCTTTCCAATGTGGTATTCCATACACTTGAAATCCTAACAATCTCCCCCTCAAGTGTGAACATCCACATTGGACTTAGGCTCACCTTTTAGTGGAAGCCTTGAGTATTACGGTAAAGTGCCTTACACTTCACCGGCTGGTGTTGCATCGGGAATCACCTTGCTCTTATACGTGAAGGGTCCAACCCATGTGATTTGACCACCATCTCCATACTCGTCTTTGCCAAACCATTGACTCTGATACCACTTGTTTTCCCTTGTGCACCAAGAAGAGGGGGGGGGGGGGGGGGGGGGTTGAATTGGTGGAAAATTAAAATTTAGATAAAAGGAGATAGGGAAAGAAAATTGACACAAGCAATTTTATAGTGGTTCAGGTGTTAACGAACCCTACGTTCACTCCCCAATCTCAATTAAGTGTTTTACTACTACTTAATACTTACAAAGAAGTTTCAAGCTTTCTTTTCTTCAAACTTATCCTTCATTCATGGCTTCTAAAAGAACCTCTAGAAAAGGAAATGAAATCCAAACCACTCCAACTCTCTCCCCTCTAGAACTCATGAGGGGAATCACTCAAGAAAAGAAACAAAACTTCCTTAGAAACCAAGATATAACCATTCTCCCCACCCTAAATACCTAGCCTAGTGTGTTTCAAAACTTTGGGTATTTAGGATAGCATTGTTGCTTTCCTTAAAAATCTTGATTGGGGGAAGTTTGTATTTATTGATGAAGATGGACATGAAGAATTGACAAGGGAATTTCTTGCTACCCTTGTTGTACACAAAAAACTCTATTCTACCATGGCCATTATGCCATCGATTTTTGATTCTTTGGCAAGCTATATGAGCTCACCCTCAAAGACCTTGCCAACATCTTTGGCCTTCAAACCGATGGTGTCTACACCTCCAATGAGTTCGCTCTTGAACTCAACCCCTTTTGGACTGAAATTTCAATAGAGTTAGAATTTGATTCAAAATCCTCCTTTGCCAAGCACATCAAATCTCTCACCATTTGGGTCCTCCATAAGATTGTCATGCTTTCGGTAAATGCTAGAGGGGATGGGAATGAGAAAGTTTCTCAAAAAGACCTTTTTTTTTCTTTATGGTCCTGTCAAAGGAAAGAACATTCAAATTGCTCGATTCCTAGTTGATTAATTCCTTCACCTATCCTCCATAAAAAAGGGTGCCATTTTACTCTCTTCCCACATCATCACTATAGCCAAGCATGTTGGGGCTCTCACTCCACCCAACAAAGCCATTCTTTAACATCCAATAAAAAAATCCCTTATTGACTTCCAATACATGATCAATGCCAAGGCATTGAAAGAACAAGAAGGGAAGTATGAGTATCTCTTTAGAGAAATTGGGCTTCAAGTAAGGGCTAGGAAAAGACCAAGAGTGGTGATAGGAGAAGCTAGCTAAGTTAGGGAAGAGGAAGCCCAAGTTGCACCTATTGTCCCTCCACCTCAACCACAAGATGAAACCCATAGACTCCTTTATAAAGTCTTGAGGAGACTCACCCTTTTAGACCAAGACATCTATGAGATGCAAGGTCATATGGGACTCCCTTAATGTAACTTACAAGAATAGGAGTTTAGTGAGGAGGAGGAAGAGGAGCATGAGGAGGCAACTTAAGAAGAAGAAGAGGAGCCAAAGGATGGAGGAGATGCTTCTTAGAATTTTTCTAGGATTTTTCTTTCTTTTGTTATTTTACCTTTTCAAATTTTCTCTTCCTTATGTTTTTATTCAATATGGCATTATAAATTTCAAATAAATGCAATTCTCCATTTTCTTCATTTTGATCTTGTGTGCTTTAGATATTGCCATTATATTTTGTTCATTATGTTCTTTATACCTTTCAAATGAATACAATTATTTATGCAATTATTTCATTGTTTTTGATATTGCCAATTAGGGAGAAATATATGATAAAACTTAAATGGACATTATTTGATTAAGGAAATACTTTGTGATATGTTCTCCACTTTACACCTTTTACTTTTCAATAGCTATGTATTGCATAGTTTGAGGGGGAGAACTCTTGATTTTAAAGTTATTTTATTTTTAAGTTCAATTTGATTGTCAAAATAAAAAAAGGGGGAGATATGATGTTTGGGACAATTTGAGCTAGTCTCACTGTGGACATATGTTTTGGATAAGGAAATGCTAGACTTAAGCTAGTCTCACAGTGGCCAATGTTTAGAATTTAAGAGAGTTAAAGGAGGGGTTCAACTCCCTATATTAAGGTTTAGAGTAGTTTTTATTGATTAATTCTCATTATTCAATGATTATGTGATTGATTGTCATGATTATGTGATTGATTGTCATGATTATGTGATTGATTGTCTCTCTGACATGATACATGCACTTAGTTTTATGTAGAATGACGATTATTAGAATTGGGGAACCTGTATGACTTGGGAGATCTTCATTATGGGCTTTGGGAGAGACATACTCATGGGCTTGACACCACACTCTAACCCAAAATCTTAAGGCAATGGATTTATGGGTTCTTCCCACTTATATGTCCTTCCTTAATGCCATCTCTTTCCAATGTGGGATTCCATACACTTGGAATTCCATACACTTGAGTAAGGAAGGAACATATAAATTGTAAGTATGGAACATCCACATTAGACTTAGGCTCCCTTTAAGCAAAAGTCTTAAGTATTACGATAAAAAGCCTTGCACTTCACTGATTGGCGCTGCACCAAGAATCACCTTGCTCTTCCACGTGAAGGGTGCAATCCACGTGATCTAACCACTATCTCCATACTCATCTCTGCTATACCATTGGCTCTGATACCACTTGTTTGCCCTCGTGCACTAAGAAGAGGGGTTGAATTGGTGGGAAATTAAAATTTAGATGGAAGGAGATAGGGAAAAAAAATCGACATAAGCAATTTTACAGTGGTTCAAGTGTTAATGAACCCTATGTCCACTTTCCAATCTCAATTGGGTATTCTACTACTACTGGATACTTACAAAGGAGTTTCAAACTCACTCCAAACTTACAATGTGTTTTAATGGCTAACATATAACCCTTATAAGTGTTTCCCTTAGGCTCACACTTAAACTTATACAAGAGTTTTCTAATGGCTCACTCTTAACACAATATAATGTGTTTTGAAGGCTAACACTCAACCCTTTGAGCTACCAATGCTCTTATCACAACTAAATAATAACAATTAAAATGTAAAGGCTTTGAGAAAAAAATTTGCAAGAGTTTAGCTTAAATGAAGGTATTGAATAATTATGAGGGTCTTTAGAGGGGGTATTTATAGCTTCTTCCCTCCAAATTCCCGTTCCAAAGAGTAACCAAAAAGGATCTTCATAACAGCCATAAAATCTTGCATTAAATGCTCTGTCAGAGCTAGGTCGTGATTTCTAAGCCTTTTTCGCAGTCGCGACTCTATTTTCATGGTAAAGATCAACATTTTGCGGTTGCAATTTTTAGAGGTTTCAATAGCTAGTTGACATGTAGCATCTTCTTGTTGGATGTTCAACTATCCATTGTAGGTATGGATTTCAGTATGAAAGTTGTAGTTGCGACTCCTAATTAGTGGTCACAAATCCAGGACAGCAGTCTTGGTGGCGGTTGTGACTGAGGTTGTGTTTCTTTCTATTTATTGAGGCAAAAATAGAATGAATTGGCCTTCTAAGCATTTTGGTTGCGATAAGAAGGTCATAGTCACAGTCACAATTTAGTGGTCTCGGTCACGATTTAGGCATGTTGGGCATGACTCAGAAGCCAAACTTTTACTTTGAGAGATTTTAAGAACTTTTGAAATGCAATCTATCAAATATGTTTTAATCTACAAAATAAATACTTAAAATACATATTAGATAGCTTCAATTTCATTGAAAAGATCAAAATAGAGATTGATTAAGTTTTCAAATAACTTAGATCAATAATAATAGAACACCAGTGTCACATCCCACTTTTGGAATAGACGGTCCTAGGGCATGGGTAGCTATAAGGGCACCGAAAACCCGTAGAACCCATCTACTTGGTATCAAAACCAATATGGTATCAAGCAACCAAATCATAATAATCACATCAACACTGCCCAAGATCACAACCTGAATCACATCATCATCTCATAAAACAATTCTGTGCACATACATCTTAATGATCATCATTTATATTTATTGATTAGTTCATACATATTTCTCATTCTTACATAAATAAATTTTATTACAAATCAATACAACTGAAACTTCAATTTCCACGGAGTAACTAAACAAAACATACAAGTATTTGCATATAAATAATATAACAAATATTTTTAAAGAAACTTCTACTTTAACATATATGCCATCTCTAAGCAGACTCGTGTTTCAGTTCGGACTGATCACTCTTAAATCTCTTGTAGAAAAATTTGGGAAAAGGGGAGTGAGTTTATAACTCAGTGAGTAAAAATCATATTACAGTAGATCATATGGCTCGATGTTCAAGGTTTGTTAACAAGGAGAACATTTGGCTGACTTATATATATATAAACATACTAGTTGATAGAAGAAATGAATGACAGAGATTATCAATAATACTTTTGGAAACTTAAATCAAGTATCAATAACATAGTTAAATTTTTATATTGAATAGCACAAAATGTGTATTATTCTTGAAATTAATTTATCAAATGTCAACAACTATTTATACTTTTTAAAAGTTGAGTCGTATAACAAATACATAGTAACACATTTCAAATAATATTTCATATAACTGATAATACATTTTAAATACTTTCTTTAAATAACTAATAACTTGAAATTCAATTCAAATACAATTGTAAATACAATTTATGAAATACGTTTCAAAACTTCTTTATCTTGTAATTATCTTTAAAATCTTCTATAATAGATGAGAGAGGATTTTAATCCATATCTTCTCATCAACACTAAAATAATAGCAGCTCTTCTTGCGGAGCATTTTCTATACATCTTGTACATTTTTTGTAAAACATCATTCATAAATACTATCATATCATGTCATATCATTAGCACAGATCTGGTCTAAATTAGTTAGATGCAAATTTGATCCATGCATCTTTTCAGAATCACATTAATGGCTGAGGTTCTTCTTACAGAGTAATACCATACTTCTTAGGCCAGGCGGGTAGCCTAAGCGACCAGGATCATACCTCCACCCAGCTGAAGTCACTATAGTGTACACTACCCGAAGTTCCCCACACCGGATAAGGGGATCTCTGCTTGAAAATTTAAAAACCAAATAAAATAACTTTATAAAACATATAACAATGCACTAGCATATAACTTCCCATATAAGGGAAAGCCATAGGATATCACATATCTTATGAGAGAATTTAACAAATTAAGTGCTCACACAGGAGACTACAAATATCCATATAAAATACTTCAACACTCATCAATAGCAAATCATTTAACACTTATAAAATCAAAATAAATATATATAACTTTTAAAATCATAAACATAAACATAAACTCATTTAACACTTATAAACTCATTAATGACTATTTTAGTAAATACTTTATAACTTTTAAAATCATAGTAAACATATACATGTAATTCAATCATATTATCGAAAGGAAATCGAATAATCATATATGTATTGCAATAAGCACATGGAAGGATCTTTTATGAACTCATTATTTGGGATTCTCATAACAATTAGGAAACACAAATGGATGGAAATTCTCATATAGGGTAGTTTGATGATAATATGGTTTTCGATTTCAAAATCGCAATAGAAAAAGGATAGTAATTACTCACCTTTCTCACTATATCCTCTAATTAGTTTCAATCCATCTCCACTTGTATGCAACTCATCTTTTCCTCGACTCATTTTCGCTCACACATAAAATCCCAAATCACACATCAACTACGATTCAATCCTTTTTTTTTTTTGTTATTCTTATAATCTATTCATCAAATCTTTATCAATTAAATTCTCTATGACTTATTCTTATATATTTCCTATAATTCTAATGAAAATTCGACATCATTTCCCCTAAAATTGGACTAATCCCCCTGAAAATCAACAAACATCCTCAATTCAACAAGTATCACAAGTAATTTGTCCAATTCGGACCTCCGATACATCAAATGATCCTATCCACCATCTCGCTCACAACTTAATTTCATTTTCAACAACTTTTATACAATTTAATAATGATTTTCTATCAAATTAGTACTAAAAACAACTAAATATAAAAAACTTAACAATTTTTCAAATATTTAAACATTGAATCAACTTAACGGAAAAGCATTCTAGGCTCACCAAAATTGAATTCTCAAAATCTACCTTCGAAATCAGATCGTACGAGTGAAGAACGACCCGCTGGAACTTTTTGTCATTGGCAGCGCGTGAGGCCACGCACCAGCGACTGTCTAGCAATGACCTGCCACTGGAGGTGGTGGACAAAAGCATGGTTAATGCCGTTGCATTTGTCTCGACATCAGGAGCACGGATATGCACTTCACTTGCCACCATGCTCCTTCCTTTTGCAGGAAAAAGCCTCAGAAAGTTCGGTGGCTCAATTTATGAACTCCTCTTGCAGTTATCCTCAGTCGATGAGCTAGGTATTAAATTGAAGCTCATGATGAGGTTGTTCCAAAGCCACCAGAACCATCCTCATCCACTGCCATAATTACCAGAAATCAAGCTTTAAACTTTTGGCACTAGCAAAGCTCTATCTCGCATGTCTGCTGCTTGCCATCAACCGCTGTCCCTTCTCACCACTGCTGGCTCCTTTGTCGTTGACAGGGGTAGAGGAGTGGCTGGGCGGTGGCGGTGTAGCACACTGCCAGCTGGAGCTCAACCAGCACCCTCTCTCTCTCTCGACTCTGCCTCTCTTCCCTTTATCCTCTCTCTCCCTGACTCTACTATCTTTTATCTTTTTTTTTTTTCCCATTTCCTGTTATTATTATTATTAACCCAACAAAATTACATTTTTATTTTACAATACTTTCAAAATTAAAATATTTAAATTTATATGAAAATATTTTCTTAAACTATATGTTATTTTATTTTTATCACAAATACCATTATTAATAATATTTTTATTTATTTTCCTTTTATAATTATTGTTAATAAAAATTTATCTTATTAAACCAAAATTTTCTTAGTACTTAATTTCTTAAAATATTTTCACTCCTTACACTTATCGAAAAATAATAATTTTTCTTATTAAAATAGAAATTCATAAACTATGGAAAATCGGGTTGTTACAACCAGGTTAGTATATTAGATTGTATTATTCACTGAATTAAAGCACTCATTTCTATCTCCCTATATTTTTTCTAAGTTGTAGGTTGGGCACATGAAGAAACTTTATTTGTGTTATTACTACCTTCCTTCTTTGGCAGTGAATTATATTATATTACTTAGTAATGTATTAAATTTTATAATATTTTGTGTCATTTAATATCTAGCACTCTGCATTGTTACCTTATCATATATGATTGCTGTATGATTATGATGAGTTAGACAAAGTTTGAGTTTCCACTTCTAAGTTAAGATGGTGTTTTGTTAAGTAGAAACTTGAAAATGATGATGTTAATAGTATGACTAATGTTATGGTGTGATGTTTAGTAGAAACTTTACTATTATATTACTTGTTCACGATTTGTGCACTTGCAAATTTTGAGCATAAGTTTTTGGTACCATTGTCGGGATAGTAGTATTGGGATAAATGATTGCATTTCCCTTAATTATGTGAAACTCTTTCTCAAAATAAATCAAAAGTATTTATACTAAACTTAAGTCTACTCTCATGATCTTAAGCAATTAATATACTAGAGTAGAGTGCTGATCCTATGAAGAAGGGTTAACAAGTACCAAAATTAGAATTTCCTTTATTAGTTAGAAAATCAAATAAGATGGAAGAAAATAAGTAAAATTAAACAGATATAATAAATGATAAATTCAAGATATACAAAAGGTATACAATTTAGACTTTATCAATTAACTACCTAAGACTTCTTTATATTCTCTAGATTGATTTTATTTCATTGAAATTAATTATTAGATCTCCCTAAATTATGTGATGTTTTATCTCGAGATAAATCACAAGAATTCATGTTAACTATGATAACCCAAATTTATTGTTAAAAAAAAATCTTATTTTATAAGATATTAAATTTATTATTTATTGATAATTTATTTTAATTACGTTAAGTAGAAAATTTATGTATATTGACTTCCAAGAGATAAATACATTTTATAAAATCAATGATTTATTATATTATAACTGGTTATTATAGTTTATTTATTAAAAAAAAATCTCGAATGCTAAGTAAATTCAAGTAATTGTAATTTTACATTATTTAATTAAAATTTTATAGAGGTTTATAAATTTATGTAATTAAGGTAAAGAAAATATTCTTTGAAAATAGTTAATCAAAATAATTATATGTATGTTATTATTATCTTTGAATCTTAATTTTAAGTAAATATTATTATTATTATTATTATTATTATTATTATTATTATTATTATTATTATTATTATTATTATAAAAAGTATAACAGATATGATTGGCCCAAATTGGACCAATAAAAAATTTGTGTATGTGTGCTGGAACGTGGAGAGAGAGAGAGAGAGAGATAGAATAGAAAGAGAGAAGTAGAGAGTGGCAGAGAGAGAGAGAGAGAGGGAGAGGTCTGTGGTCTGTGGTGCTGGATAGCAGTTTTTTGGTTGACGGTATGCGACACCAACACCACCAATGGATAGCTCAGCGTTTGACGAGTCTAGAGGAGGTAGTAGCAACTGAAACTGAGGAGCAGTGGCAGTGTAAGTGTAGGAAGAGATGTTTTAGGCGACCAAAGCTTCCAACCTTGATGGTGATCCTCAGATGGTTGCGATTTTAGTGTCATTCTTCTCCTTTCAACAAGAGCTTCATTTTAATACTTGGTATGCTGGTTGGGGAGGACTAGATAAGGAGATCCATTTCAAGCCATCTGAAACTTTCAAGCTATTTTTTGGCAAACAGTGGCAAGTGGCGGCACACGATGACCATGAGCCCCATTTTCCAGTAGCCAATTGTAAGACTTCACTTGAACATCCTTCCCTTGCTTAGGGGAATTTTCCTTAAGGAAAGTCAAGCAGTTTTTAAGGAGGTCATGGAATGAGTTTCGATGCTCATAATTGGAATAGCTATTGTTAGAAAAATTGATTTGTGATTTGGAAAATAATTTTGGGAATCACGACCCTAATTTATTTTTAAAATAGAAAAATTAAGGAAAAACCATCTCCAATTCATTAATTTTAATTAATTAATTTACTCAAGGATAAAATCACTAGCCTTGAATCAGGTTGAGTTTAGGAACTAGGTTTTTGATTTTAAATAATCACAATTTGTCTTTTAAGTTTAATTTGACTTTAAAAATTAATTTCATGGATGACAAGTATGACAATCACAAGTATAATATGAATGCATGGGAAAATTAAAGAGCAATTAAGTAAAACATCCACAAATTAAGGAGAATATTCCATCTAGTCCTTATGAATTCTGAGGGAACCACATATTCACTTCTTAATACCAAATTAAACTAATTACATAAATTAATTAAAAAGGGAAAGGGGGACTAATTGGATTTGGATTTGTAGTTTGGATTTAAATTTCAAACATGCCTATGTACCATATTGAATAAGGATCATGTCATATTCCACTTTTGGGATATGATGGTCCTAGGGCATGGGTAAATATAAAGCCACCGAAAATCTATAGAACCCAGATAACACCTCTGATCTACTAAAATCCGGCATGGCACCAACTATACATATATTATATCCCAGAATCACAACATGCAAATAACAACCCTTCTATTTTCCTCCTTATAACCTCAACTTCATTAAAGGAAATTTCCAAGTTTCCCAATAATCAACATAATTTAATATAGACACATTTAAATTATATACAATCTTTTTATACAAACGAGCATCCTAAAATATCGTTATACACATAGAGCATCTAAGCAAAAGCTAGCCAAATATTTATATACAAATATTATTTATATATTATCCAAAATGAAATTTTTTTCTTTAGCTTTGATTATAGCTTCAAATGAAGAAGAAGCTTGAGCTTTACTTGACAACTTCAAGCTTCATGTAAAAGTTTTTGGTGAATGGGGTGAGAATAAAACCCAATGAGTAAGAAATATACTATCATATGTTACTAGGCTAGGTAATCAATGTTAATTAACAAGGATAATACTTGTTGTACACATTATAGCATACTCTAGATGTTTATCTCATAATTAGGTAATACTTGAAAAGCAAAACTCATAGCAAAAAAGAAATCTATAGATGATCATATAACAATTTTACAATAGAAATTAGCTCAAATTTTATGAGACATAACTAGTATATTTTAAAATAGAAACTTCCTGTGAACTAGTAATGTGTAACTCGTATATCCAAAATAAAAACTTTACTCATAATTTGAAGATGAAACTCATATTTTGCAACTCATTTTAGGAATTAAAATTCAAGAAATAATTTGTGAAAACTTTATAAAGATTCATAATAAAATTAACTCATTATATAATCATACAAGGTACATAAAAGCTTCTAGTACTCTCGTAATTCATAGTAAATATTGTAAAAAACTATATAATTTTGCTCGTGATAAAACATGTAAAAACTAAGAATAGAAATCAGCTCGTGATCTTGTAATTGGCTTGTAATATTTCTTTTGATAGCTCATGATAAACATGAGACTAATCAGGTCTCATGGCTAGGAATTTATACTCCTCCTAGCAAGAGGTTGGATGTTATACCCCATCCGTGGGTACAATGTGCACAATGTCTGATGATTTTTCCCTCTTCGATCAAGGGATTTTGCTCATTCAAAGTCACAATAATCACATAATAAAATCAATATAAGCTTATAATAAATACAATATACATCCAATTAGTCTCATAATAACTACTTATAATCAATACATTTCAATACTTGTAATTCATTAAATATTCTTGCAATCTCGTAGTCTTATAATATTAACAAATCTCAAAATACATCATCAAAACTTATATATAAGAGGAGGTTTGAAGCATAAAAAAACACTAATTTCCAATATGGGATTGCAAAAATACGCTCAAGGTGCCATAAAAGCCCTTGTCCTACCGCACAAGGCTGTACGGTGCCGCACAGGGCTGTGTGGCAACCACACAAGGTTGTGTGGTACTGCATAGGGTTGTGTGGCAACTGCACAGGGCTGTGCCGTAGTCAGCCTTAGTTCCACCCGTTTCGGCCGTTTTCACTCATTTCTCGTCTGTTTTACATGATTTCAGTTGCGTTATATTTGTTACTCAGTCCCAGATGATTTGAAAGGGTTTAAATGCCAAAAAGAAATATTTTATTTTTTCCATTTTGAGAGTTTACGGCTTCTGAAGGTTTCTTCATCTAGTCTAAGTGCTTCTAAAGTTTGAATGCATGCTGGAGGGTGCAAAATTAAGAGTTAACAATTGGTACCTTTAAAATAGAAAATAGATGGAAAAAGGGTGAGAATACATAATTGTGAAGGGAAAATATGGTGTGTTCGGAAAAAGATTCCCTCCATATGATTAGTCACTAGGTTTAAAAGTTGATAGGATGAGTGTGTGATGTTTCCCTTAACCAAATAGTAATCCTCTTATTTTCCTTTTTATTTTAAAAAAGGTGGTAACCAATCCCCAGCGAAGTTGCCAACTGTGAGAACTCGCCCAAATGCGCCTCCCTTGCTTGGCCGAATTTGCCTTAAGGAAAGGCTAGCAGTTTTTAAAGAGGTCATAGAATGAGTTTCGATGCTCATGATTGGAATAATTATAGTTCAGAAAATTGATTTGTGATTTGGAAAATGATTTTGGGAGTTGCCACTTCAATTTATTTTTAAAATGAAAAAATTAAGGAAAAACCCATTTGTGATTCCAATTCATTAATTTTAATTAATTAATTTACTCAAGAATAAAATCACTAATCTTAAACCAGGTTAAGCTCGAGAACTAGGTTTTTGGTTTTAAATAATCGCAATTTAACTCTTAAGTTTAATTTGACTTTGAAAATTAATTTCATAGATGACAAGTATGACAATTATAAGTATAATATGAATACATGGGAAAGTTAAAGAGCAATTAAGTAAAACATCCAAAAATTAAAGAGAATGTTCTGTCTAGTCCTTATGGATCATAGGGAAATCACATAGTCGCTCCTTAATTTTAATTAAACTAATTATGGAAATTAATTAAAAAGAGGAAGGGGGACTAATTGGATTTGGATGTGCGATTAAATTCAAACGTGCCTACATAGCCCATTAAATAAGAATTAAAACCTACGTAGTTTATTCCACAATTAAGTAGAGGGATTTAATAGTTGATCAAATTGATTTTGGTTTGGGTGTTTTGAAAGTGAAAAGGCTGTACCTTTGGTTTGGGTTTTTTTGGTGAGCAAGAGATTTTGTCGGACTAAAATTCAATTTTATCAGGGCCGAATGATTGGATTGATTAAGAGATTGATTAATTAATTAATTAATATGATAAAATGAATGGATGGATTAATTAATTAAGATGAATGATGGATTAATTAAAAAGAGGTTGATTTATTTTTTTTAAAAAATTGATTAATTAACTAATTAAAAAGATTAACTAATTAATTTGAGTGGTTAATTTTGGAAAAAGGAGTTTTAATTAATTAAAAAGATTAATTACCTTTTGGTTAAGGGAGATAATTAATTAATTAATTAGAAAGTGATTGGAAAGAGAACAAGAGAGGAGTTAGTAGATAGCCATCAATACTAACTCAAGGGGTCAGGAAAAATGGTAAACATGAGGGGATATTTATAGGTGAAGGGTGTGAGGTGAAAATACTAAAAAGGGATGAAAATGGGCCAAAAAGAAGGGTATTTCAGGAAATTTAGGCTGAAGAGGGGACCACTGCGTCAACATGGCACATATAGCAATTACTAGTTTTATTGAAAAATTGGATATTCAGATAGCAATTACTTAAAAGCTAAAATTTTAGGTTAGGGGTGTTGCCTCCGAACCCCAGCTCGCTAATCGGCTAATGGGACTGCCGTAATAGCTTAGTGTACTATACTAAACTTAACAAGTGTTAGGCTATGGCCGGATAAGGGTTCACCTCAGTAAATTAATTTTTATACACATTTATGATGTTTAAAATTTTTTTGATGAATTTTAGGTATTTTGATGGTTAATTAATGACATTAATAATTTTATTAATGAAGTTTTATATGTTTAATGAATTGTTTTATATATATATATATATATATATATATATATATATATATATATATATATATATATATATATATATATATATATATATATATATATATATATATATATATATATATATGTTTTCATTTCAATAATTTTATTATAGAAATTAATTAAATCATAGATTTATATATGAGTTAAAAGTTATGAATATAAATTTATGAAAGAATTTTATGAACAAATCTCATGAATTAATTTTTGATTTTATAATAGAAATGAATAATTATTAAATTAGTTACATAAATAATATTGATTATTAATTTAGCTATATGTGTAAAAGGGTGATTCTCAACACCCACAAAAGATGGGTGCACCCATATTTATGTGCAAATTACATTAATATCCATATGAATAACTAAATTACTTATATGTTAACACCTCAACTCAATCTGCGCGTGGTGAAACAATGCCTAGATTGTTTCTTAACATTTGAAAACGAACAAAAGAAATCCCCTTGGTAAAAATATCAACAATTTATCTTTCACCATTTATATGAAGAATAATAATATCACCCTAAATAACTCTTTCTCAAAAAAAAAAAAACATGTAAATCTACCTCCAGATGCTTCATTTGTGCATGATTGATTGGGTTCACTGCCAAATAAGTAGCTAATATATTATCATAATAAACTTCCATAGGTAATTGCAAGGAGGTAGAAAAATCATCCATAACTTATCTTAACCAACATTCATCAATTATCACTACTGCAAAAGCGTGATACTTAGACTCAGCACTATTGCATGAAGCAGTATGTTTCTTCTTTGCCACTAAGGAAATCATATTTTTGCCTAAGAAAATACAATATCCTAAGGTCGACCGACGTGTCTTAGGATAGCCCGCCCAATCAACGTCACTGTAAGCTACCATATTCATCAAAGACCTTTTATGTAGCTGCAAACCATAAGAAATGGTACCCTTAACATAACCTATAACACATTTGACAAATTGCCAATGAATGTTGTTAGGCCTACTATGGGTGACCCAAATCCAAAGGGATTAGTATAGGATGAGTAGGGTGTCGAACTCTGGGGATCTTAGAAATTTTGTATTAATTGGATAGTTACTAGGATGGATACGCAAGGATATTAAATAAGAGATTTAAAACTAACTATATGCTACTATACTAATATTGCAATTAAGGATGTTGATTAGATTGAATTATAAGTCAGAATTGATTTTAATAAGATGTGTTACATGTATGCAATGATTGAGAGTATGGTCCATAATTCCTAAAAGCAACTCTCATTGTCAATTAGAAGTGTTTGATCTAGAGTCTATGAGCATTCTCATGTCATCATAGAGATAGAACAGAACCATAAATATTCATGCCAATACTATAATTCCCCTTAGAGTGGATTTGCTTGTCTCCAAGTGCTTATCCTATTCTGTAAGTAATTTTAATTGTTTTTCCATCAATTTATCCCAACTCTTGTTGTGAATAATTTGACAATCATGTTATATATGGTCATCAAGTACATACAACATTAATTAAGCACACAATTAAAACTAAATCATGCAAAGCATATAAGAAATAGAATGATTAAAACCAATACTTTATTGCAATTCAAAGAAACCAAACTAGTGTATATTCATAGTGTAAATGATAAAGTTTAGACAAGAAGACAAGATGAACATCAAGGAAAAAAGATAAAAAAGACAAGGGAAAGGAAACTTTAATGATATTTTCTTTAATCCTTGCTCCAGAAATTTACTTTGAAGAAGTGTCCTTGAATGCTTGCTCGAATGCCTTGGTGACTCTTCAATCTTGTTCTAACTTTTGAACACTCGAATTACACTCTTAATTACTAACTTAATATATGAATAATACTAATATCACATGTCTAAAATTCTATAAAACATTCTTATTTATAGTTTTCTCGGTGTCCCAAATCATGTTCTTTGCAAAAAGGAGCCTTTTGTGAAGTGTTTTGATGAAAAGGCACCATAACTACTCGAGACAAGCCAGGATGAGTCGGCACCATGTGGTTCTGGCATGACTCGGTACCAAAGGGCATGAATCGGCACCACAATCTTTTGTCATGACTCAGCACCAATGGGGCATGAGTTGGCACGGGCTTGTCTTGGTTAATCCTTGCAAAACTTCTTCCCTTTCATGCATATAACCCTTGATCCTTTGAGAGTTACCTAGATTACTTAAAGAACACTTAAAAACATGATTAAAAGCACCAATTTAAAGATAAAATTCATGCATTCAAACACAAAATTAACTATTAATTGATTAGTTTAGGTATACATATTTGCATCATATCAAATTCCCCCATACTTAAACCTTGCTTGCCCTTAAGTAAGAACTAAGAGGGAAGAGATAAAGAGATTACTTAGTTTCTCAAAGATAACTATGAAACAATCTTGATTAAACAATCTTTAAAATTTATTTAAGGAGTATATGGCCAATATTTGATGATATAGTTCTTAGTGCCCAACAATGGTAAAGGATGACAAGTCTTATAGCATAAATTTTGAGCTTTGTCTAATTATCTCATCCTTATTGGTAACAAAGTTGTTCAGTTATTTAGTCAAGGACCTAATCATGCTTTTCTAGTCAAAATGTCCATGCATTAAGTCAAGAATTCAATAAATTCAAGTAGCCTTCTTTGGGATAAGAGAAAGCACACGCAAGAATGCAATAAGTCTCATGGCATTTTTAGACACATAGTTTGCTTATTCTTTTTTCTTCTTCTTCTTTCTTTTTTTTTTTTTTTGGTTTTTTGATTAAATAAGGTACATCTTTCGAATCAAACGTGACTAAGGAGCAAACTTATTCGTGCACGACTTACTCAATGTACATATTTAATAGGCATACCATACATATCTTTCGAATTGAATGCAACTAAGGAGCAAACTCATTTGCACACAACTTACTCAATATGCATTTTTAATAAGCAAACAAATATAGTTCTTTTAGAATCCTCATCCATTATTGACTAATGCATAACTCGTATTATGGCTATAGTTTCCTTTAGGCAACTTAAATCATGCAAATTCAAAGACTTAACTTATATCAATTTCGACAATTAAGCAAAATTAGAAAATTGACTAGATAATTAGAAATCTTTAGAAGCAATAAGAGTGAGATAAAAAGACAAAATCTTAACAAATACTAGAAAAAGACTTAAGAATTTTACCAATTGTGCATTTATCAAGAACGATCATCAAATTAGTTAGAAACATAATGAGAAAACCTAATCAAGATATAATAACATGGAGAAACTCAAGTAAAAGGACAAAAATTCTTGATGCAAATTGTAAAATACTAAACTAAAAAAAACAACAATCGTGCAAAATATATTAAAAATGTAGAAAATGAAAAACAAAACAAAATAAAACATAAAAGTAAATAGAAAGCTTCAATCTTCATTATTCGATTCCTCCCCCATACTTGAAATTCACATTGTCCCCAATGTGAAGAAAAGTAAATATGATGGAGAAGGGAAGAAAAACATACCTCATTGAGCAGTGGGTGGTGGTGGTGAAGGAATGTCATACCTAGAGTAGCTAAAGAACTTACGCAATTTATAGTCCATACTATATTGCGTGCGCTCCATCCTTTGGTTCCTAGCCTCTAAGGCAGTAAGTTGACGTTGCATGCTCCTTTGGTTTGCCAAAATCTCCTCCAAAAGTTGATAGTCATTAAGAGTGGAGCCACTTACTTCTCCTTGAGTAGATGATGATGGTGGTAATGCAAGTTGAACTGTTGATTAGGCTCTTGGTGGTGGTGGGTCTTTAGGAGGTGGAACATCATCATCGGAGTCTTCATTCGAATTATAAATAGGGTGACGTAACCCCTTCCAATAAGATTGTGTGTAAGCTACAACATGGTTAAAATCCCCATCCACAACCTCACCTCTTACAAAGGCTTGCTTTGTGAAATATGAGTATTTGACAACATAAGGAAAGTTTGAGCAATTAATACGAAACCCTTTAATAATGCTTGTAACAATATGACCATGTGTTAATGGATGCTCTTTATGTGTAACACACATGAGGAGTTGATTAAAAATCCAATATGTCCAACACACTTGCTTTGATTTATGAACACACCACATCAAAAAGAGCTCTTGAACAGTTACTCTATTAGTTTCAGTTTTACCAAAAATAACACGTGCAATGACTTTATGCAACATCTAAAATTTCAAATCCTTGATGAACATCACTTTCCCCTTTTTAGGTTCAATAGGGGTTTCTATATCAATTAAGAATGTCCAAAAGTCATTAACATTAAAATCATTAGTGATATCACAAACAACACTTCTTTTAAAACCAAAAACTTTTTGCATAAAATTATAAGTTAATTGGTAAGGTTGGCCAAGCAATCTAAATTCCAGAATTTGAGAATTTGTATCATTGATATCAAGTGTACTAAAAAACTCATAAACAAGATTGCCATAAGAACGCTCTTGCATACTTACAAGCTTTTTCAAACCACAAGAGGTAAGAACTTGATTAAATACTTCCTCCATGCCAACATCACGAATTAAAGAGGAAGGAAAATACTTACAAGATGCAATTTCTCTACGTTTGATTTTAGAGAACTTGGCTCCTTCTTCATGTGAGTGAATGGGGAAGGAGG
The DNA here is from genome assembly GCA_947687605.1 of Reutealis trisperma. NCBI lineage: Eukaryota > Viridiplantae > Streptophyta > Magnoliopsida > Malpighiales > Euphorbiaceae > Reutealis > Reutealis trisperma. The sequence goes on along the minus strand of CANTUT010000505.1, from coordinate 198,266 downwards.
ACTCATACATTAATGCAAGGTCTTCCTCTTGTTGCTCCTCTTGAGGCCTTGAAGAAGTTGACCCTTTGGTCTTGCCTATAGTTAGAAAATAGAGAAGAAAAATAGAAAAATTCTGCAATTATGAGTGAATATAGTTTTATGTGTGAATGATGAAATAAAGAAGATGATGTTTAAATAGAAGAAAGAATTATTTAAATATTAGGATTTGTGTTTTCAAAATCTAACAAGAAAGGGTAGGAGAGTGTGTTGTAAGGGTTAGGGTTTTATAGGTGTGTAAGAGTGTGATGTGAAAAGGCATATATTTTGGGAAGAGGTGTGATTCTTTTTGGAAAAGAAACAACTTTTCATTAATTTGTTTTAGGAAAAGAGTGTTGAATAAGTTAGTTTTTGATAAAAAAAAATAAGAATAAAATAAATTATAATTGAATTAGGAATGAAAAGAAAAGAAAAATTGGTGTAGTAACTCAAAATTTCGGGTATTTTAAATTTTGTCAATTATATCGAGTCGGCACCATAGGGCACAACTCGGCACGGGTGGGTTCTGTCATGAGTCGTGTCCTATGGGCATGACTCGGCACGAACTCAGTCTAAAAATATTTTTTTAATTAATATATATATATATATATATATATATATATATATATATATATATATATATATATATATATATATATATATATATATATATATATATATATATATTTATATTTATATTTATATCATGTGTATGTATTAAAATAAAATTAATATTAAACATCCAAACTTAAACATTAAATAAACATGAAATTTAAAATAAACAAACATAAAATTTTAAAATAAATATACTATGTAATAAATAAACATACTATTAAGTAGAGAGGGTTACCGACCTTGATTGTTCTAATGGTGCACCAACAAAGTAAGGTTTAAGACGATGGCCATTTACCTTGAAAGATTCACCTTTGTCATTAGCAATCTCAATAGTTCCATATGGATGAACTTTAATAATTTTAAAAGGTCCAGACCATCTTGATTTTAGTTTTCCAGGAAATAGTCTTAACCTTGAATTATAGAGGAAAACAAGCTCACCTTCTTAGAAATCTCTATTGAGAATTTTCTTATCATGCCATAACTTAGTATGATTTTAAATAACTTTGCATTTTCATATGCATTTAACCTTAGTTCTTCTAGTTCATTGAGTTGCAAAAGTCTTTTCTTACCTACTTTATCCATATCAAAGTTCAAAGCACTAGTTGCCTAATACGCTTTATGTTCAAGTTCAACGGGCAAATGACAAGATTTACCATATATTAATTGATATGGGGTAAGGCCAATGGGGGTTTTAAAAGCAGTTCTATATGCCCATAAGGCATCATCTAGCCTTAATGCCCAATCTTCCTTATAAGAAGAAATAGTCTTCTCCCTATTGCTTACCTCAACTTGTCCACTTGTTTGTGGATGGTAAGGAGTAGCTATTTTGTGATTAACTCCATATTTTTTAAGCAGACTTTCTGTGTTATTATTACAGAAATGGGAACCTCCATCACTTATCAAAGCTCTTGGAGTACCAAACCTAGGAAAGATTACTTTTTTAGGCATTTTCTTGACTACCTTAGCATCATTAGTAATAGTAGGTATTGCTTCAACCCATTTAGACACATAGTCTACCATAATGAAGATGTATTTATAGCGTAAAGAACTAGGGAAAGGACCCATAAAGTCCATACCCCATACATCAAAAAGTTCTACCTCAAGAATGCCATTTAAAGGCATCTCATTTCTCCTAGATATATTACCCATTCTTTGACATCTATCATATGTAAGGACAAATTCTCTAGCATCTTTGAATAAAGTAGGCCACCAAAAACCACATTGTAATACCCCTAGAAGCCATTTTTGTTGCACCAAAGTGTCCTCCCACATCTAAGGAATGCTAGTGTTTCAAAACATCTTAAATCTCACCTTGAGGAATGCATCTCCTTATTAGCCCATCTGTACATCTTTTATAAAGCAAAGGTTCTTCCCAATAATAAAATTTAGTATCATGCAAAAATTTCTTTCTTTGCCTATAATCTAAACCATAAGGAAGAATCCCACTTACAAGAAAGTTAGCAATGTCAGCATACCATGGAATTTCTTATGATACAACATTAAACAAATGCTCACCTTGGAAAGTCTCATGTATTGGCACTCCATCATCAAGCTTCCTTAAACCTTCATGATCAAGTCTAGAGAGATGGTCCGCTACAAGGTTTTCACTCCCTTTCTTATCCCTTACTTCCTAATCAAACTCTTAGAGCATAAGAATCCACTTTAGTAGCCTAGGTTTAGCATCCTTTTTACTTAAGAGGTACTTTAGAGCAGCATGGTCGGAATATACAATTACCTTTTGACCTACCAAGTATGCTCTAAATTTATCAAATGCATAAACTATGGCTAGTAGTTCCTTTTTCGTAGTTGTATAGTTGATTTGGGCATCATTAAGTAGCTTACTTGCATAGTAAATTAAATAAGGCTTACCTTCCTTCCGTTGCCCAAGGACCGCTCTAACTGCGAAATGACTAGCATCGCACATAATTTCAAAAGGTTGCTCCCAATTAGGTGGCTATAGAATCAGTGCAGATGTAAGAGCTTTCTTTAGGGTCTCAAAAGCTTCATGACATGTTTCATCGAACTCAAAGGTAGCTTCCTTCGCAAGTAATTTGCATAATGGCTTGGCAATTTTGGAAAAATCCTTAATAAACCGCCCATAGAACCCGACATGTCTTAAGAAACTTCGAATGTCCTTAACACATTTAGGCTGTGGCAAATTTGTGATCACTTCAACCTTGGCTCTATCCACTTCAATACCCCTTTTGGATACCATATGCCCTATACTATTTCTTCTTGTGCCATAAAATGACACTTTTCCCAATTAAGTACTAGTCCATGCTCCTTGCACCTGTCAAGAACTGTAGAGAGATTTTCTAGACAATTTTCAAAGTTAGTTCCATAAAAACTAAAATCATCCATAAAAACTTCAACGCAGTCATCTATCAAGTCACTAAAGATAGAAAACATGCATCTTTGAAACATTGCAGGTGCATTGCATAAACCAAATGGCATGCGTCTAAATGTAAAAGTTCCATAGGGACATGCAAAAGTGGTTTTTGATTGGTCTTCAGGGTAGATAGGTATTTGATAAAACCACTAAGACCATCCAAATAACAAAAATAAGAATAATTTGCTAATTTTTCTAACACTTGGTCAAGAAATGGTAGTGGAAAATGATCTTTTTCAGTTGCTTTATTCAATTTTCTATAGTCTATACACATATGCCATCTAGTGATAGTCCTAGTAGGGATTAAATCATTTGATTCATTTTTAATAACAGTCAAACCACCCTTTTTAGGGACAACTTGAACAGGACTTACCCACTTACTATCACTAATTGAGTATATGATGCCATTTTCAAGTAATTTTGTGACCTCTTTTCTTACCACTTCTTTGAGAGTTGGATTAAGTCTCCTTTGACCTTCAAAGGAAGGCTTAGCATTATCTTCTAAGATTATCCTATGCATGCAAATATTAGGGCCAATACCTTTTAGGTCATTCAAATAGTAACTAATGGAACTTCTTTGTTTAAGCAACACATTGCACAAAAGATTGATATTTTCTAAAGACAAGGATGAATTCATAATAAAAGGGAATTTAGATCCAAAATCAAGGAATGTATACTTTAAATTTGATGGCAAAGGCTTGAGTTCAAAACTTACTTCTTCTTTTGAAGAAGGGTTTGGGTCATCATTTCTTTCCAGAGGTTCAAATCTAGAAGGTCGGAAGGAGTGATGATGTGAAGTAGTCTCTAAAAGATTTACCTCTTCTTCTTAGTCTTGGTAAGGGGAAATAGGTTCTTGACTCATGCATTCATATTTGACCTCATTTGTACATTCATCAATTAAGTCTATAGAGTCAATCCTACTAACTCCTTCCATAGGTGAAGATTTCATCATCTTAAGAACATCAAATTCTATGCATTCATTATTTACCCCAAATGTGATGTAACCTTTCTTCATGTCAATGATAGCACCTACTGTTACTAAGAACGGTCTTCCAAACAAGATAGGGATTTCGAGGTCTTCCTCCATGTCTAGGACAACAAAATCTGCAGGAACTATAAATTTACCTACTTTTGTTGGCACATTCTCAAGAATGCCAATTGGATAAGTAATAGTCTTGTTAGCTATTAAGAGGCACATGTTAGTAGGCTTAAGTTCACCCAAATTAAGTTTTAAATAAATAGAATAAGGCATTAAACTGACACTAGCACCAATATCATATAAAGCTTTATCAAAATACTTTCCTTTAACCATGCATGGGACGGTGAAACATCCAGGATCTTTTTGCTTAGGAGGAGACTTAGAAAACATGGCCTTAGATTCTTCTACTAAAGATACTAGACCATAATCTTCTAGTTTGCTTTTATGGAAGACCATGTCTTTCAAAAATTTACCCCAAGCTGGCATATCCCTTATAACATCTAAGAATGGAATAGTAATAGTAATATCTTTAAGATACTTTAGGAATTTGCCAAATTGCTTATCTAGGTTCCTTCTTATAAACCTTTGAGGAAAAGGCAAGGTCTTAAGATCTATTTTAGGATCATTGACCTTAGGTGGTATGACACTTTCATTTTTATTATTACCTTTAACCCCACTCCCTTGGTTACTTTCTAAGTTTACTTCTTCATCACCTACTATATCATTTTTATTCTCATTAGCTGTATTTTCAACCTTCTTACCACTTCTTAGAGTAATTGCTTGGCACATCTCTCTTTGAACAAATTCTAGTTGACTAGGTAACTTACCTATAGGTTTAGGGTTAGAGGAAAAGGCTTGTTGGGCAATTTGAGTTTCTAAAATTCTGTTGTGAGTAGCAAGTTGATCAATTTTGGAATTAAGTTGTTTAAATTACTCCTGGCTTTGTTTATTAATGGATATTTGTGTTCCTACAAACTGCTCTAGAAAGGTCTCTAGATTAGATTTAGGTGGTGTAGGAGTATAGGGTTGCTTCATGGAAAAACTTGGTGGGTTATTTAGTTTGAGATTTTGGTTAATCAGTGGGTTTAATTGGGAGGATGGGTTAGACCAAGAAAAACTAGGATGGTTCTTCCATTGAGGGTTGTATGTGCTTAAGTTCATACCTATTCTTTGGTTATACCCCCCTTGGACATAATTTACCTCCTCATTTGAATTACATTGGGAATAAGGATGAGGACCTCCACATAGTTCACAAACAACATCAGTATTTTCAATAGAATTAATTTGAGTTTTACTTACCATTTTGGTGAGTGCATCTACCTTTGCTGTTAGTAGGTTAATAGTGTCAAGTTCCAAGATCCCTTTTGCTTTTGCCATAGTTGTCTCATCTCCTATGTATCCTTGGGATGCAAGTTCTTCAAGTAAAGTGACAGCCTCTCTTGCTGTCTTATCCATCCATTTACCTCCAGATGCGGCATTGACTATGTTGCGATTCTCATTTGTCAATCTGTTATAAAAAATTTGAGGAATCATCCAATCGGGCAATCCATGATGTAGGCATTGCCTTTGGAGTTCCTTAAAATTTTCCCAAGAAGTATAAATTATTTCATTTGGATTTTGCTTGAAGGTGGTGATCTCATTACAGAATTTTATAGTCTTGTGTGGAGGGAAGTACTTTTGAAGGAATGCTTGCTTCAATTGATCCCAAGTGGTGATTGATTCACTTGGTAATCTTGCCAACCATATTTGAGCTTTCTCTTTGACTGAAAATGGGAAGAGCCTCAATCGAATTGCATCATCCGATACTCCATTTATTTTAAATGTTGCACATATGTTCAAGAATGTCAAGATGTGTGCATATGGATCCTCCCCTTGCAAACCACCAAACTGATTATTTGAATGATGTAGGTTTGATTTCAAAGTTGTTGTTTGCAATTGAAGAAGCCATTATTCCCCCCATACAATCTGTGATGTTAGGCATGGCAAAGTTGCCTAACATTCGTCTTTCTCTGGCCATTAAGTTGTGTTGATCTTCTTCTCTTTGTCTTTGATTCCTACACAAAGCATAAAAAGTTCGATCAATTTCAGGATCAAATAGAAGAGTGTTAGAGCTTCTACTTTATCGCATGTTCAACTAAAATTAAAACAAAAAATAAAAATTATAAAAGAAAAACAAAAACCTAAAACAACTTTTCACTATCCTAAATTAATAAAAATTACAACAAGATCCCCGGCAACGGCGCCAAAAATTTGTTAGGCCTGCTATGGGTGACCTAAATCCAAAGGGATTAGTATAGGATGAGTAGGGTGTCGAACTCTAGGGATCTTGGAAATTTTGTATTAATTGGATAATTACTAGGATGGATAGGCAAGGATATTAAATAAGAGATTTAAAACTAACTATGTGCTACTATACTAATATTGCAATTAAGGATGTTGATTAGATTGAATTACAAGTCAGAATTGATTTTAATAAGATGTGTTACATGCATGTAATGATTGAGAGTATGGTCTATAATTCCTAAAAGCAACTCTCGTTGTCAATTAGAAGTGTTTGATCTAGAGTCTATGAGCATTCTATGTCATCATAGAGATAGAACAGAACCATAAATATTCATGCCAATACTATAATTCCCCTTAGAGTGGATTTGCTTGTCTCCAAGTGCTTATCCTATTCTCTAAGTAATTTTAATTGTTTTTCCATCAATTTATCCCAACTCTCATTGTGAATAATTTGACAATCATGTTATACATGGTGATCAAGCATATACAACATTAATTAAGCACACAATTAAAACTAAATCATGCAAAGCATATAAGAAATAGAATGATTAAAACCAATACTTTATTGCAATTCAAAGAAACCAAACTAGTGTATATTCATAGTGTAAATGATAAAGTTTAGACAAGAAGACAAGATGAACATCAAGGAACAAAGATAAAAAAGACAAGGGAAAGGAAACTTTAATGATATTTTCTTCAATCCTTGCTCCAAAAATTTACTTTGAAGAAGTGTCCTTGAATGCTTGCTTGAATGCCTTAGTGACTCTTCAATCTTGTTCTAACTTTTGAACACTCGAATTACACTCTTAATTACTAACTTAATATATGAATAATACTAATATCACATGTCTAAAATTCTATAAAACATTCTTATTTATAGTTTTCTAGGTGTCCCAAATCATGTCCTTTGCAAAAAGGAGCCTTTTGTGAAGTGTTTTGATGAAAGGCACCATAACTACTCGAGACAAGCTAGGATGAGTCAGCACCATGTGGTTCTGGCATGACTCGGTACCAAAGGGCACGAGTCAGCACCACAATCTTCTATCACGACTCGGCACCAATGGGGCATGAGTCGGCACAGGCTTGTCTTGGCTAGTCCTTGTAAAACTTCTTCCCTTTCATACTTATAACCCTTGATCCTTTGAGAGTTACCTAGATTACTTAAAGAACAATTAAAAACACGATTAAAAGCACCACTTTAAAGATAAAATTCATGCATTCAAACACAAAATTAACTATTAATTGATTAGTTTAGGTATACATATTTGTATCGTATCAAATGTTTAATGGATCCTGCATATGTTGACATACAAAGTTGACGACATAAGTAATATTTGGTCAAGTGAAAGTTAAGTATTCAAACCTCCAATAATGCTCCTGTAAAGTGTAGGATTTTGAAATTTGGATGCATAAGGCAAAGAATATTGGCAGGGACATATAGGAGTGTCCATTGAATTAGCATTCTGCATATTCGCCTTTTCTAACTAATCCATAACATATTTTTGTTGACATAGAAAAAGTCCGTCTGAATTAGATACCGTTTGTACACCAAGAAATAATGAAAAGAACCCATATCATTCATAGAAAACTTAGTCTTTAATTGTTGGATTAAACAATGTAAAATAGTGGAGGTTGAGGCAAAAAGAATGTTATCATCCACATAAAGGAGCAAAGCCACCATGCCATCATGAGCCCTACAAAGAAACATATAATAGTTTGATTTGTAACTAGTAAACCCAATATTTTTCAAGTAAGAAGTAAACCTCTGAAATCATGCTCGAGGAGCGTGTCGCAAACCATATAAAGCATGATTGAGTTTATAAACATAATTTGATAATACAGAATCAACAAAACCTATAATATAGAATCAACAAAACCTTCAGGCTGAAACATAAAAACATCTTGATCAATTTTCCCATGCAAAAAGGCATTTTTTGCATCTAATTGATGTATATGCCATCCATAAGACAAAGCCATTGTCAATACTAGCTGTATGGTAGCAAGTTTAACTACTGGGCTAAATGTTTCATCAAAATCCACTCCTTGTTGTTGATTAAACCCTTTGGCCACAAGCTTTGCTTTATATCCCTCAACCGTCCCATTAGCCTTATGTTTTAGCTTGTAAACCCACTTACACCTAATAATGTTGCATGAATCAGATGGAGGAGGAGCTTATCAAAGTATTATTATCATGACCTAATTTCTAAGCTGCAACAGTCTTAGAGCTTAGAGAGACATGAAGTCCTATACCGTAGAACCCCACTGAACTTATTATCATTTAGTATATTACAATTATAACTTATCCCAAGATTGAAACCCCCATTCACTACTTACTGTTTCCATTATTACTGTATTCATTCATTTATAGCCATTACACTTGAATGCCATTTCATAGCCATTGATCTGGGACAACATTCTTAAGTATTAACAAATACTTTTTCATACATTATTGCATACTATCATACATATGTATAGATAATAACTACTATCATTTGTTGATAATATTTTCCAACATAATATATTCTAATACTATGCCTTCAAATACCATGGAGCTCTAAATCGATTATCTTTAGGATGGCACAAGCAAACACAAAACATAGCAAATTAGCAGAGTGAGCCCCAAGCAGAGAAGCATAGCTTAGAAGTTACCTTCCTAATAAGTCACCTTGACTTGAAAAATTTTAAACAACTACAAAATGAGACAAGCTTAGTGAGTACATAATAATATAACATAATATAGAGGTAATATATCACTTGGATAGGTTTAAGATGACAATGGAATGATATTAATCAAAATTGGTCATTTTGAAATTTAGAATATGTTTTAGTAGAAATAGTAATGTGTTGGAAGCAGAAAACTTCCCACACATGAATATTAAGGAGTGGCAGCTTAAGCCTTACTACTTACATACATCACACTACACAAGACTGATCGAGCCTTACAGTTAGGCACTCCCTCTAACAGAGGTTGGGTACTCTTGCCCTACCTATAGGCTTATACCATATGTATAAGGTTTGATGTACTTCCTCACTTCAGAGAGGATTTCTTCTTAATCATGGGTATCAATGAAAGACATATCCAAGGTCAATAATAGGAATTCAATGGAAAATAATTTGGCATATTAATCATTCTCATCATTAAGCACAACATAGGACCAATGTAAGAGGATCATCATGGTCAAAATATCATATAAGAAAGATATGGATTTCTAAAGGCTCAACAATCAATGGGCAACCTATGACGCCTTGTCCGAGCACCAGCCTGGTTTGCTGAAAGGTACCGAGATGCTCATTCAGGTTTAGACTCACAATAAAACTCTCAAATTTGGATTGGTTAATTTTGAAAATGATTTTAGGAGTCACCACCTTAATTTTATTTAGTTGAAAAAAATATTAAGGAAAAAATCCAAATTGACTCCAATTCATTAATTTTTAATTAATTTGCCCAAGGATAAAAATCATTAGTCTTTGAACCAAGTTGAGTTTGGGGACTAGGTTTTTGGTTTTAAATAATCTAAATTTGGCTCTTAAGTTTAATTTAACTTTGAAAAAATGATTTTATGAATGACAAATATTTTAAGATGATAATTGTAAATAAGATGCATGAATATGACATGAGTGCAAGGAGAAAATTAAAATAAAATATCTACAAATTAAAAAGGGAAAAAGAGAATGATTGAGATTTGGATTTAGATTCCAAACGTGCTTACGTACATCGTTGAATGGGGATCAAAATCCACGTAGTTCATTCCATGATTAAGTGGAGGGGTTTAAGAGTTGATCGGATTGATTTTGATTTGGGTGTTTTGAGAGTGAGGGAAAAGGCTGATACCTTTTCTTTTGAAGGGCAGAGGGTTTTACCGAACTGAAGTTTCATTTTATTGGGACCGGATGATTAGATTGATTGGGAGATTAATTAATTAATTAAAATGATTAATTAATTAATTTGGATGAAGGGTGGATTAAGAAAAAGATTAAGAAAAAGGATTAGTTTGATTTTTGAAAAAAAGAATGATTTTTGAAAAAAGAGTGATTAATTAATTAATTGAGTGATTAATTAAAAAAAGAGTTTTAGTTAATTAAAAAGATTAATTAACTTGGTTAGGGTGATGTAATTAATTAATTAAAAAATTAATTAATTAATTAGAGAGTGATTGGAGAGAGAAGAAGAGAGGAATTTGAGGATAGCAATCTACTTAAATTCAAAGGTGTGTTGGAATGAGAAGTGGAGGGAGGTATTCATAGGAAAAGTGAGTGAGGGTAGTTTGGAAAGTGAAAAAGTGAAAAACTAAAAGGGTAGGGCTGAAAAAATGCTGAAAAATCAAATTAAGGGTATTTTGGGAACCGCAAAAAGGGCAGTAAGGACAGCGCCACCAGAGGGGCCGGTGGCGCTGCTGGTGGTCTAGGCAACACACCATCAGAGAGACTGCTAGTGCCACCCAGACAACCGGTTTAGAGATTAGTTGGTATGGAAAGTTTAGGGAATTTGGATGTTTGGTAGTAATGTAATTGAAGGCTAAAAAATTTTCTTTCAAGGGTGCTGCCCTTGAACCTTGGTTAGTGGGACTACCATAATGGCTCCGCATAACCCGTTAAACTCAGCAAGTACTAAGGCTGTGTTTGGATGATGAGGGTGCAAAATTAAAGATTCACAATTGCCCCTTCATCAGAATTGGCTTTGAATAAAAGGTGATTCTGATGATTGTGAACGTTGGGAACATGTGCCATGTTAGACTTTGAGCTTATGTATTCTTGTCATGTCCTTTGGGAGGAGGCCCTCTAGGATAAATGAGATTTTATTAATGGCTATTTGTTTGGCCTTAACGTTGGATGCGAGAATGGTCTTGTTGAATTTTAATTAAAGCTATCTGTTTGGCCCTAATGTTAGAAAAGAAGGTTTGGTGAATTTTAATCAAGACTATCTGTTTGGCCTTAATGTTAGAGATAAAGAAGGTTTGGTGAATTTCAATCAAGGCTATTTGTTCAGTCTTAATGTTGGAGATAAAGAAGGTTTGGTAAATCTCAATCAAGGCTATCTATCCGGCCTTAATGTTAGAGATAAAGATGATCTAGGGTAAATCTCAATCAAGGTTATCTGTACGGCCTTAATGTTAGAGGCAAAGATGATTGGGGGTAAATCTCAATTAAGACTATCTGTCCGACCTTAATGTTGGAGGTAAAGAAGATTTGGGTAAATCTCAATCAATGTTATCTGCCCGGCCTTAATGTTGGAGGTAAAGATGACTTGGGGTAAATCTCAATCAAGGCTATCTGTTTGGCCTTAATGTTAGAGGAAAAGAAGATTTGGGTGAATCTCAATCAAGGCTATCTATTTGGCCTTAATGTTAGAGGTAAAGATGATTTGGATAAATCTCAATTAAGGCTATCTGTCTGTCCTTAATGTTGGACATAAAAATAATTTGGGTAAATCTCAATTCTGATGATAGTGAGCCTAAGAGAGGGGATGGTATAAAGAACCAAAGTGATGTCTATGTCAGTGCTTGGATATATTTGGGTAGGAGACATGGCTGAAAAAAGGAAGATGGTTACAAGAACCATAGGGATGTTTAAGCAATCATTCTCAAACATTTATGGGGGGAAAGTGTGGCTGATGAATGTAAGTGAGAAAATAGACCAAAGGGATATCTAAGCTAGTGGCTAGATATTTTTGGGTGAATTGATGGATTTAGATAAAAGATGTGGAAAGTGGAACCATATAGATATTAGGTGATCATTTCTTGACATTTATGGGTGCAGTTGATGGATTTGGATAAAAGAGATGGAAAAAAGAACCACATGGATGTATAGGTGACCATTTCTAGACATTTATGGGTGGAAGAGAATTTTGGACAAGATATTTTAATGAAAGGAGAGCCTCGACCTATGGCGAGTCAGCTCAAGAAATCCTGACAAGATTTTAGTAAAGGGAAAGCCTCGGCATATGGCGAGTCGACTCAAGAGATTCTGAAAAGATTTTGACAAAGAGAGAGACTCAACTTTTAGTGAGTCGGCTTAAGAGATTCTAAAAGATCTTGGTAGGGGGAGAGCCTTGGCCTATGGCGAGTCAGCTCAATAGATTCTAAAAAGATTTTAGTAAAAGAAGTGCCTCATCTTATGGCGAGTCGACTCAAGGGATTCTAACAATATTTTGGTTGCGCCAAAGAAACTTGGGCTTCTGAATGTGAGGGGTTGGGCTTTTTGGAAGGCTCAAAGGAACTTTGCTGGAAGTAAAGGGACTCTGGAAGTCACACTTCATTGATTAGATTTGGAAATGTATCATTTAGCTTCAAAAAAGCATAGGTCAACTTTAAGAGGTATCAGTTAGCTTTGAGGAAGTATTAGTTAGCTTAAGGGCACGATGTGGTTCTGGCATGACTCGACACCATGTGGTTCTGGCATGACTCTGTACCAAAGGGCATGACTCAGCACCACAACCTTCTATCAAGATTCGGCACCTATGGGGCACGAGTCAGCACGGGCTTGTCTTGGCTAATCCTTTCAAAACTTATTCCCTTTCAAGCTTAGAACCCTTGATCCTTTAGGAGTTACCTAGATTACTTAAAGAACATTTAAAAATAAGATTAAAAGCACCACTTTAAAGATAAAATTCATGCATTCAAACACAAAATTAACTATTAATTGATTAGCTTAGGTATACATATTTGCACCATATCACATCCTTAATAGAAAAGGTATTGAGAATAACTGGCAAGACAATCCATCTCTCTAAATCTTGAACAAAGCAATCAAGACTAATTAGTGTCTCTGCCAGCACAGCTCTAACCACAAAATACCTCTGCTTCATCTACCACTCTGGTATCACCCCAATCAATAGACTCGTATTCAACTCTTAAATAGAAAGCCAAGGCCATCATCTTGAGTCTCTGCCCGCTCATATCTCCCTGGTCACTAGGATCATAGATTTTCTCAATCACGGTGGTCAAATTCACCTAACCATTATCAATCACCATTTGGCCTATGACATCCTGAGGCAAGTCCAAAAACTCTTAAAAATACAAAAAATGCCAAACTTTGAACCCTAGCACCACTAAAGTTGCCCCTGAATTATAGCTAAGCCATAGCATCGATCTTCTCAAAGGTGGCACATGACTCCTTCTTAGCAGCACTAAAATAGAAACCAAGGGCCATCAGATCCCAAAACCCAAATCAATCCCTCAGAAAAATCTTAATCCATTCAAACTTCTCGTAATGCCACTATGGCAACTATTCCATATCAACCCAAGTTGAGTTCTTTAACTTTGTCGAGTTTTTTTCCAGTCCACAAATGCATGTCTTTGCCAACACAAAAGTCATAAAAAAAAATTTGCTTTCACAAAGCAAATATGTGAATCTACCTTTATGCATCTATATAATTATAGAAATTTGACAAAAGGTCCATGAATTCTGAAATATACATACATGAACATGCATCTTCTTTGTATAAACATACTTGTATATGCAACCATCTGCAATCATGCACCATCATACATAGGCTGAGCCAATAGCCTCACCGACATCTCCTAAAGCTGACCAATACTTCCTTAAAGTTGAATGACACCTCATAAAGCTGATTTGTGCTTCTTTGAAGCTAAATGATACCTTTCTAGGTCTAATCAATGAAGTGTGACTTCTAGAGTTCTTTACTCTTAGCAAAGTTCCTTTGAGCCTTTTGAAAGGCCCAACCCTCACATTTAGAAGCCTAATTTCTTTGGCACAACCAAAATCTTATCAGAATCTCTTAAGCAGACTCACCATAAGCCGAGGCTCTTCCTTTACTAAAATCTTTCAGAATCTGTTGAGCTAACTCGCCATAGGCCAAAGCTCTCCTCCTATCAAAATCTTTTCAGAATCTTTTGAGCCAACTTGCCATAGGTCAAGGCTCTCCTATTGAAATCTTTTCATAATATCTTGAGCCGACTCGCTATAGGCAAAGGCTCTCCCTTTACCAAATATTGCCAAAATCTTTAGAGCCAACTCGCCATAGGTTGAGGCTCTCTTCTCATTAAATTATCTTGTCCAAAATTCTCTTTCACTCATAAATGTCTAGAAACTATCACTTATAAGTCAATGTGGTTCCTTTTTTCGATCTCTTTCATCCAAATACATCAACTCCACCTTTAAGTGTCTAGAAACGGTCACCTAAACATCCATGTGATTCTTTTTTCAGTCTCTTTTATCCAAATCAATTAACTCCACCAATAAATGTTTAGAAATGATCATTTAGACATCAATGTGGTTCCTTTTTCCATCTTTTTTATCCAAAATCATCTCCCACTCATAAATGTCTAGAAACGATCACCTAGACATCAATGTGGTTCCTTTTTCCATCTTTTTTATCCAAATTCATCAATTTCACCCATAAATGTTTAGAAATGATTTCTTAGACATCTATATGGTTCCACTTTCCATATATTTTATCCAAATCCATTAATTCACCCAAAATTATCTAGCCACCAGCTTAGAGATCCTTTTGGTCCATTTTCTCACTTCCACTCATCAGCCTCATTTTCCCCCCATAAATGTTTAAGACCAATTGCTTAAACATCCTTATGGTTCATTTTACCATCTTCCTTTTTCAAACATGTCTCTCACTCAAACATGTCCAAGTACCAACCTAAACATCACTTTGGTTTCTTGTACCACTCCTTCTTTCGGGTTCACTATCATCAGAATTACCTTACAGACAAGACAACTCTGATGAGGGAGTAGTTGTGAACCCTCAATTTTGCACTTTCATCATCTGGCTACACTTTGGCACTTGCTAAGTTTAACACGCTACACAAAGCCATTACAACGATCCTGCTAGCCATTTAGCGGGCGGGCGAAAGAATTTTTTTTTAGCTTTTAATTATATTGCTACCAAACATCCAAGTTTTCTAAACCCCAAACCAACAACCAATCTAAAAAAAAAAAAAAGCCATGTCAACTACTGCCGACTATCTAGGTGGTACCGACACCCTTCTGGGTAGCATGCTGCCCGGCACACCAATGGCACTGCCCAAAGGCCCAGTTATGCGGTCCCCACTACCCTTTTTACAGTTCCTAAAATGCCCCTAATATGATTTTTTAGCATTTTTTCAGTCTTACCCTTTTGGTCATTTCACTTTTCCACTTTCCAAATTACCCTCACCTCATTTTCCTATAAATACCTCCTCCATTCCTTCATTTCAACACATCTCTTGAATTAGTATTGATGGTTATCTATTAATTCCTCTCTTCTTCTCGCTTCACCCACTTTCTAATTGATTAATAATCTTTTTAATTAATTAATTATCCCACCCTAACCAAGTTAATTAATCTTTTTAATTAAATAAAACTCTTTTTTAAATTAAAATTAATTACTCAATTAATTAATTAATTAATCTTTTTAATTAATTAATCCATATATCTTTTTCATCATATTAATTAGTTAATTAATCTTTTTAATTAATTAATTAATCTTCCAATTAGTCTAATCACCTTGTCTCGATAAAACAGAATTTTGGTCAGGTAAAACCCTCTACCCACCGAAAACAAAGGTATCAGCCTTTTTCCTCACTCTCAACACACAACAAACCAAAATCAATCTAATCAACTCTTAAATCCTTCCACTTAATCATGAAATGAACTATGTGGGTTTTGACCCCCATTCAATCGGGTATATAGGTACATTTGGAATCTAAATCCAAACCTCAAACCCAAATCCCAATCAATCCCTTTTTCCTTTTTTAATTAATGTAAGTTGTGGACATTTCATTTTGATTTTCTCATACCATGCTCATACATTATAATTGTTATATAATATTTGAAATCCATGAAATTAATTTTAAGTCAAATTAACTTAAGAGCTAAATTTACATTATTTAAAACCAAAAACTTAATCCTCAAATTCAACATGGTTTGATGCTAGTGATTTTATCCTTGGGTAAATTAATTGAAAATTAATGAATTGGAGTCAATTGGGTTTTCCTTAATTTTTTCATTTAAAAATAAATTAGGGTGGCAACTCCCAAAAATTATTTTCAAAATTAACCAAATGTGAACCCGAGGGTTCCATCGTGAGTCTAAACCCAAATGAGCATCCCGATTCCCTCGAGCAGATCAAATTGGTACTCGGGCGAGGCCTCACACAACCAGTACAAGGTTTAGAGAAATCCAAAACACTTGGATCATTTGTCATATGATGTGAAGCACCTGTATCAGCATGCCATGTTGGTTCTGGCACATGTAAGCCAACAAAAGAATTAGACAAACCCAAAGAAGAATAATTTTGTTATGGACAAAATTTTATAGAATGAGTATAATCATCATAAATTTGACAATGAATAAAAGGAGGTGCTTCCAAAATAGGGGAATTGAAATTTGATGAAGACCATGATTGGTGTGGATGACTTTGTGAATGATACATCTAATGGTTGTATTAACCCCCATAGGAAAAAGATGGTTGTGGTTGAGGAGAATAATTGCCTCTAGTATAATAAAAATGTCCTCCACGTGGAAAACCTCTACGTGAAGATCAAACTTGAAAACTGCTACAACTATGAGTTGTTACTAAGGCTTAAGTGATGGTGGAATTGTGATTATCAGCCTGGATTCGAGACTCATGACCTAAAAGAAATGTACTAGCTTCAGAAATGTAAGTAAAGGATTTTTGGCTGTCATAACAGTAATAACGTTAGAAAACATAAAGGCATGCAACATTTAACGATGAATGTTGCATGATAAATTGTGATATTAATGATATGTGGATGTTTGGATGGGATATGATGACGTAGGACCATATAGGGATATGATATGGATTATGACATGATTATAATGATGGTGTTTGGCTGTTTGAGCTAGTCTCACTGGCCGTATGTTATGGATAAGAGAAAATCGGCCTAGTTGAGCTGGTCTCATTGTGGTCATATATTAAAATGTAAGTGAGCTAAGGGAGGGGGTCTACTCTCCATATTAAGATTTAGAGTGGTTTCTATTGACTAGTTCCCATCCTTATATGATTATGTGACATGGTTGTCTCTATGGTATGATGCATGGGCATTCTAGTAAATAAATAATTATAGAATTTTAGGCTGTACATTAGTTAGTATCATTCACTGAGTTAAGACACTCATCCTTATCTCCTTATTTTTCCTGGGTTGCAGATTAAGCTTGAAAAGAATTAAAATGAGTTATCCTAGCCATTTATCCTTCGGAAGTGAATTATTATGTATTTTTCATTTATGTAATAAATTTATGTTATTCCATCTTAATAAAACTTTAGTTCTCCTCATTATTACTCTATTTGATGTGATTATATATGTTAAGTTATGCATTCATGTTGAGATGAAGTTTTATTAAGCTAGGAATTAAATGTCAATGTTAAGTATTGGTAATAAATGTCAAATAAATAAGAAGTTAAAAATAAGGATATTACTACTGATGTTCTCGGCCATTAATTTCAGTTATTTAATAGAAGTTTATGGTTTTATGTCTAGTCAGGCTTATTATGGGCAATAGTAGCCATGTGCACCACTAGTGTCCTAGTGGTGATCATGTGCCCTTGGGTTCAAGTGGTGATATTAACATTATGTCTACTTTCGTGATCATAAGAAATTAACACAAATCCATTAAGTCTTATGAAAATCTTTTTAACAATCACAAGGGAGTGTTCTTATCTCTAAGCAATAGATGCCCTAGGTCTAAAATCTCAATGAATTAATATTATGCTATCACCATCGCTACTTCATATAATATCTTTAAACATGTAAATAGTGATCAATTATTTACAAACATTACGCCCTAAGATAAAAGGTTAATTCCAATAATCAAAATCAATTAATCAAACATAGATAATCATAGGCAAACCAACATATTACATGTAATTCCTAAAGAAGAATTAGATATTCATAAGAAAGAAAGAAGAAATCACTACAATAAACTATTGATTTAACGACCGATATTTTAGTTGGTAAATAGGAAAAAATGGTTGGTAAAACAAAATACTGACTGATTGCCAACCAAAAATAAAGCTCAACAAAAACTTAGTTGGTAAAACATTACCAACTAAATATTGCATCGATCGGTAAATTCAACAACCGCTGGACGATCAATAATATGAATCCGATGAGTCGGTAATTCTGTTTTTAAAATTGGTAAAAAGCAAATCCCCTTAATATTAAATAAATAATAACAGTCGATAAATTTTAAAAATATTAAATAAATATTTTATTTCGGTCAGTATATCGGTCGATAAATGGTAATATTAATTTTTTAATTTAAAAATATAAATATTAAATGTACTAAATTATAAATAAAATGCAAATTTTATATAACAAATTATAATAAAAAATTTAATTTAATATAAATTAATATCATATATTTGTATAACAAAAAAAAATAATAAAATAGCATTCACTATATACAAGAAAAAAAAAACCATAAATCCTAATCTAAATTTGTTGTGTCCTTCGCATCTGGATCCACAATATAGTCATCATCATCATCACCAAATGTACAAGTAAGATGAAGGGAAGAAGCAATATCTGTCCATAGATCAGGTGGAGGAGGAAGAGTAACAGCAGTCTACAAATCAGGTGGAGAGAATGAGAAAATAACAGTCTGCAAATGAGGTGGAAGAGAAAACCCAGAATGTTACACTAAGGCTCGTACGAGATCCCCTGATGTTGCATCTACATTTGAATGTCTCTAACTACCTCCTGAACTCGTCTATCTATCTCTTGTTGCATCTGCTTAATTATAAGAGGTGATGGAGTAGAAGATGGATCGGCACTGGGATCTCTGTAATATCTGTGTGCCTATGAACCAATCCCATACAACTTTCCCTTCTGGAATCCCCAACAGCCTTGAGATACAGGTCTCTCTCATCTACCGGTGTAGGCTCAGTGGATACGAGACTAGGCTGGGACATAAGCTCTCAAAGGTTCGTGATATCCTCTTACATTTTATATAATAAAAATTATTAATATAATAGCAAAAAATGTATATATAACTTTTAAATAAAATTTATTACTTACATGAACTTACTATAATCGCAAGTCAATGAAAGTCTTCCCATCATGCTTCTTCGTAGGTGTGTACACAGAGAGCTCGACAGGATCAACCTCACGAACCAACTAGCGAGCCTGTTAAGAGTTGCAATATATGTATATAAATATTAACAATTGAAATTAAGCTTACTTGAAAAAAAATATTAAATACAAAGGAAAATACTTATTAATCACCTGGCAAGCTCCTCGTGAGGTATAGACCCTTCAGTGTGCTTAGACACACTAAAAGCTAGGCCCGCCTTCTTTAACTTCCTATTGTTGGCAGCCTATTGGGATATCTTCTTATGATTGATAGATGCCCAATGCTTCTACAACTGCTTCCATGTGTCATCGGGCTTTCAGGTCTTCTTCTTCTTCTTTACCTCATAGAGGAGATCCTTATATCTTTATGCAAACTTCTTCATGAAGGTTCGCCTGATCCCACATATAATACTTCTGTAGCAACTAAAAAAATAAAATAAAATTTAGTATATTCCGCAAGTAAAAACAAATAATTAATTAAGTATTCATTATACAATAGGGTTGCATACTTGTTATTAAATGTTATTTAAATACCTTGAATTCTTGCTAATAATATTCCTTGATCTCATCTGGCATTCTGTTCCATGTGATGCCATTTGGATGAAGCCTAGTCTTGAATATCTTTGTTATCTTCTTTGTCGTACCAATCGGTTGTAGACTGCAAAAATATTATTAAATGTTAGTTACAAATAATACAAATAATAAAATGATATAAGAAATACAAATAGAAAAAATTTGATAAGCATACTTGTCATCCTCCAAATAAATAGGGTATTTGTGATTGGTATAATGGAATATCCTATGATCAGCATCATCATAATCATATGTAGAGGGATGAGAAGAAGAAGAAGGTGGGGCAGTGGAAGAAGGTGGGACAGTGAAAAAAGTAGGTAGGGCAGTGGAAGAAGGGAGGGTCGCAAGAGAGATAAAATTGGTGGCAGGCTGTATAAATGGTGTGGTGTTGGTAGAAAGTGTAGGTGTAACAATGGTAGAAAATATAGATGAAGGTGTAGAAGAAATGGATAGGGGTGGAGGTTGATATATAGGTAGTCAACTTGCTACGGGTGTACCCCAACAATAAACAGTACCACCTTCGCGACCGCGACACACACATCTTGACATCTATTATGTATGGTAGTAAATATTTTGGATTGGATAAATTATATGTAATCACATATAAAAATATAAGATTAATAGCAAAAATATTAAAAAATGAAATAATGTCATTATTTAATTGTTTAATTTTAAGTATTCAAATACATACTTTAAGAAGAAAAATTGTAATTATTCAAAATCAATTTCTTCTATATCATTTTCATCAATAATATCTTCCATTGATTCAAATTCTAATTCAAACTCAAATTCATTGTCTAAGGCATTATCTTCTTCATCAAGATCAATAAATAACTCATTCGGATCATTTAAAGATTTAGGTGGCTCATCCTCATTAATTTCGATGTGATGCAAGTTAATATCATCTTATTGGAATGGTTCTTTAGATGATGTCTTAATATGTAACCAATCCAAAATATCTATAGCTGATCTAACTTTAAACTTGCACATAGCTCACCAATCGGCTTTATCTAATCGTAGAGAGGGGCAAAGAATGTAATACACTTGACAAGCTTGCAACACCAATATAAATTGTTCATACTTATTAAATCTTTGCCTGTGGTTGATTTCAATAAGATCATAAGGCTCATGAACCTTCATTCCTAAATTTGGCATTGGATTAAACTATTCGCATTTGAATAAGACCATTCTCTTAATCGAAAGTGTAGGATATTCTAGTTGCATCACTTCGATTTAGTTATACGTGTTCTTGCTATAGTTTGGACTTTATACAGACTCCACTATTGATTGATGATCTATCAAAATTATATTTTTCTATATGAACTTGTATATGTTCATAAAATAAACTTGATACATCGTGACAGACCATAATGGACCCTTAGCAAGGTTAAGAATGAATTGATTTGTAATTCCATTTGCAATATCATTAACCTATAAGTTGAGAAAAAATTTTGACTAAATTGTTTTCAACATGCAAAAATTAAAATATCAAATCTATGAAAGATACAACATTATACTCACATATGAATTAAACCAACTAGAAAAATCTATCTTCAATCTTGCATCTATATCATCAGTTGAAATATTTGAGATATTTTGCTTCAAAATTTCAATATATATTCTTTACAAAACAGGAAACAAATAAGTATCAGTCGAAAAAGCTAACAGTCATTGATAATTAGACTAAGCAGAAGTTATATGATTTATCTTACTTGACATATTTAGTTACTTCATGACAATTAAGAAGAATATAGGACTGGGTTGCATTATATTCTGAGTTCATCATCATTCTTATTTTAGGTCTACCAAATGGTCTACCTAGATGAGTGAATATTGACAAATTTCCTAGGATATTATCCCCCTCAGTCATCCCACCATCATAATTGTGAGTTATTGTTTGACACCTTGTACATATATAGGGTTTAAAAATAGTAAGAGCAGAATAATGATGCCTCCTCAACTAAGCATACATTGCAAATCGACCATTCAACTATTGCTTTATTCTTGAAATTATATTTCAAATGATGAAGAAATCTATAAAAGGAACATTTTATGGGTATATAATATAAATTATTTGGAAATGACTAAATGAATTAAGGAAGAGATAATAAAGAATTTACCTCTCAAATGGATACATCCATCGGTACTGAACGAGTCCTCCTATCTGAGCCTCATATGCCAAATGTACCAGTAAATGCTCTATTGAGTCAAAGAAACTTAGAGGAAAAATCCATTCTAATTTACATAGGATAAATGGAATGTCATATTCAAGCCTTACCATGACTTCCTCCATAAACATCATCGAAGTCAATTCTTTGAAAAATAAACTCAACTCCATCAATGGTTTCCATACATCTCTTGGCAAAACTTCACAAAAAGCAATAGGGAGTAATCGTTGCATAAAAATGTGACAATCATGGCTTTTCATTCGAAATAACTTGAGCTTCCACATATTAACACATCTGCCCATATTGGATACATACCCATCTAGAAATCTGAGATTTTTTAGCCATTGACATAAGAATTGTTTACTCTACTTATCCAGCATATACTTAGCCTTTGGATACCTCTTGGTTGCTTCATCCATCTATAATTTTGGTTAGTGATAGAGTTGTTTTAGGTATTCTCTTGATTTGGCATTATCTTTGGTTTTTTCCTTTAATGTTCACTACTGTATTGAAAATATTCTTGAACACATTTTTTTAAATGTGCATGACATCCAAATTATGTTTTATCAAATTGGTATTCTAGTATGGCAAATCCTAAAATATACTGAGTTTCTTCCAGCTACAACTGCTCCTCTTTACAATATCAGCATTAACAGATTCCCACTCGACATCTATTACTTTCATTAATCTCAAACTAGTTATTTCCTCTAATATCTCTATACCAAACCATATGGTTAGGTTGAGTTATGAACTACTCGATTCTTAATGAAAAAGGTCTTGTTCCATCTAAACAAATGATTAGGAGGTAAGAATTTCCAGTGACAGTCAAACCATGATTGCTTACCCTCTTTAGGAAGAGTAAAAGCATCGGTGTTTTCCATACAATATGGGCATGCAAGTCTGCCTTGATTGCTCCATCGGAACAATATACTAAATGTAGGAAAATCACTGATAGTCCACATCAAAGTAGTATGCATCTGGAAATTTTGTTTCATTGATACATCATATGTTTGCACCTCGATGTCCCACAATTGTATCAATTATGCAATCAAAGGCTACAAGAAGACTTCTAACTTTTTTCTGGGATTGTTCACACCAGAGACTATTATTGAAAGAAATAAGAATTTCTCTTTCATACACATCCCAACTGGCAGAATATAAGGAGTGACAATAATCGGCTAGGATGAATACTATTATCCAGATTAACCAAAAGGATAAAAACCATTAGTGCATAATCCCTGAATGGACATTACAAATTTCAAAAGCAAACATTGGATTCACCCAATTGAAATGCTTCTAAGCTTCAAAATCTGAATAGTATTACATTATGCCCTCTTCCTCCTTATGTTCATCATGCCATCTCATATGTTTGGCAGTTGATTCAGATGTATACAACCTCTGTAGTCTCAAAGTCAATGGAAGATAGAACATTTTCTTATAAGGAACTTCCTTCTTCGACATATTAATATCTCAACACCTAGGCTTATATCTTTGAAAACCACAAAACTTGCATGTATTCATATTAGAGTCTTCCCCCCAATATAACATGCAATTATTCTTTCAACAATGAACCTTCTCACTGGAAGTCCCAGTTCTTATATTAGCTTCTTAGTACAATAGAAATTTTTGACCATCATACTATCATCAAGCAATGACTTGTTATACCACTGCAATATCTCATCATAACACCTTTCAGATAAATGGGGCTTTGACTTGATATTCAATAGTCGTGCTGTGGCAGATCATTTCGATTGTTTTTCATAACCAAGCTATAGAGACTCATTAGCTATATCTAACATATTATATATTTTCTAAGTCATGGGATTCAGTTCTTCCTCAATTTTTATCCAATCAAATCCCAAACCAATGACATCCATTACCATATTATTATGATATGCATATGGAAAAGTGTCACGTCCCACTTTTGGGATATGACGGTCCTAAGGCATGGGTAACCATAAGGGCACCAAAAACTCATAAAACCCACTATCAATATCAAATCCATTATGGTATCATACTACAATTGCGCAAGATCTCAACCTATATTATAAAATTGCTCTTCCAATAATACAATCTTATATCCTCGCTTCACTACCATTAATTCTCAGCTCGCATATACATAATTTTTTTTTTTACACAGATACAATAAATGTCTAGTTTACTCCCATAGAGTTCTACAATGACTAAAACTATAACAATATTAAAAGTAAACATTATGATTTTGACTTACTCCTAAGAGAAATTTAAAACTTCAGGCTGGCTATCAACTGTAATTCAAATCTTTCTTCTTTTTGATTCAACTTAAAGTCATAGTTTTTATACACCTGTAAACATTGGTGAGTAGAGAGAGGGTGAAGTTTTGGTAAAAGCTCAGTGAGTAAATAAGGTGTTTGAGAATATTGAGGTAAAAATTAAGCATTATAATATACTTTTAGTTGATAGAAAATTATTAAATGATCTTGAAAATAATATCAAATAGCAACTAATTTGTAATACTTTTGAAAACAAAATTCATATGACTTATAATGTATATGACTTTAAAAAAGTTTCATTTAAATGTGAATAACTCATAATACAATTTAAATACAAATTCAAATAACTAATAATACCTTTTAAACATGTTCCTCAAATAGCAAATACTTCATACTATCTTTTAAAATCTTATTACACTAGATAAGGGATTTCTCATCAACACTGCACTAGTGACAGCTCTTCTTGTAGAGCATTAGTCACACATCTTGTATTACCTTTTAAAACTTTATTTAAATAGCAATACATATATAGATAATTCAATTAAAACATACATTCAATAGAAGTCTGTATACACTAGATGAGTGCAGAATTTATCATCACTTCTCATCAATATTATACTAGTGGCAGAGGCTCTTCTTATGGAGCAATACCACAATGTAAGGTTAGCTAGGCCTTATGGCTAGGGCATTCAAAATCTCTCCTAGCAAAGGTCACTTAATGTGCACAAAGCTCGGTGTTCCCCACACAGGAAAAAAGGGATCTCTGCATTAATGACAATAGCATTGTACTATTTTTGGTACCTCAAATAATGTTTAGTTAACACTAAGAAAGGTTTAATTTACTAATAAATATGAAAATGTAAATAGGAAAAATCAATGGAACATTACAGCACTAGGATTCTCTTGAAATCCGAGCAAATTACAATATCATTGTCAAACAAAATGTGATATGGTTTCAATGTAATTTCAAGTGAAGATTTAGGATTGATGATCATAAAAATTTTGGTATCAATATTAATATGGATAATTTAATTAAAGAAAAGCAAACAATGGCATTCTATTAATATGGATAATTTAATTAAAGAAAAGTAACAATGGAATTCTACATACATAAAAGTATAAAATACACTCACCTTTTCCTTTGTTTTCTTTAATTTCTTTCTACTACTCAATATGAGGGTTGTCTCCCCCCCACCCCTTCAAAGTTTTCCACTTCAATTTTTTTTTCTAGATCCTCTATATGCAATATACATACATATTAGATTTAAATTTCTATAAGCAAATTCATTAGATCATTAAAATTGAAAATCGATCTATCAATTTTTATCCTAACTTAGCCTCCTAATTACCACTTTAATTTGAGTTACACTATTCTAATTATCATCATTCTAGAAATTTAAATCCTAACACATTTTTCTCCAACATATCCAAAATTTAACATATTTGGACTTTTGTAGCTCCTAGGGTGACTTATCAAATTCTGCCCTATTTGCTGCCTAGGTTCACTAAGCTTACTTTACTCTTTCTACTACATATCAGTCTATACAACTCTAATTGACTTAGTTATTTTTTTAAATGAAATTATACTCATAAGGGAACAATTCATTAGTTTGGTCTTTAAACTATTTCTATCCATAGTGTTCCCAAAACTTGGGCTGAAACCTTAACTATCCTTCCTATTAAGATAGCCCTAATAACTATTTAATAAATTTCTATCTTCTTAGAATTTTGCTGCCAAATTTTTAGATCACTTAAATAACACTATAAGCTTCATTTTATCTATTGAGTCAATTCCAAATCCCATCTTAGGGTCATCAATTCGAGTCTCAAATTCTAACAACATAGTCAGACCTACATGCAAGGCAACCTTATTTCCACTCCCATAACTCCTAATATATTGGAGATTAAATCAATCCCTTTTTACATCACTAAATTCACATCCCAAGCTTGAATTTTTATATTCTAACCATTGTCAAATTTGGACTTTAGAATTCTCAAAACTGAACCTCAAGTTCCAACAGTTTGGTTGTCTACCAAACCCTAGCTATCTCCTTCCTTTCACTCTATCCTACATGTTTCCTCATAATCCATCTTCAAATGACCACTTCCTTCTCTAATCAAGACTTCCCTTAATTTTATCCTCTTTCCCAACTTCTCATCATCAAGCAAACCAACAAAACTAGCAAACAATCAAACATAATCACATCATACTCAAAATAGCAAGTATAACATTGTTCTTACCTTAGTTGGAGCTAGATTTAAGATTTTTCTTGGATTTTTTCTTCTTTCCTCTTCTTCCTCACATTTTCTCTCTTCCTTTGGTGTCCACTCTTTATTCTTTCTCAACTTAGGCAGATTTTTAAGTGTTAGAAGCATAAAAATGATGTTTATCTTCTCATAAGACTTTATCTAGTTTTTATTTTCTTTTTCTTTTATTTTATTCACTTGGAATTTTGGCAATATCTCCCTCCTCTACTTTTTCATGCCTAGTTTAGTATCTTTTCTGGATATTTTTCTTTTTTTTTATTTTTTATTTATTGATGAGTTAGATGGTGAGTCATCATATAATGATACAATTTTGTTATTTATTACAAAATTGCCATTTTCAATCCTTAATCATTCTATTATTGTCTAATAATATTTTTAATCACTAATTTAGGTCTCTAATATTATTTTTAGTCATTTTTCCATCAATCTTCCCTAAGCTAAAATTTTCTAAAATTCCAAAAATCGAAGTCTGTCTGTTACACGCATAGTATATCGATTTTGCTTAGGTATTTTCTATACTCAACGCCAATTTCATTTCTGAGTTTAATCACTTCTAATATTGTCATATTTGGCTAACTTCTCTAAAAAAAATATAAAAATCTATTTTAGAGTCAAGATTTCTTGATCCACTCTAAATGCCTTGACTTTCCAAGCGCATATCCTTTTTAGGTCATTAGCTCCTAGCTTCCTGTTGTCCTTCTTATACTCACCATTCCATTTTCCATCTCCTTTAATACTCTACTAATATTCTTTACCTTATTTCATACTGTTAGGGGCTTGATTTTTGGACCTATATCCGTTCAATACTTTGATTTTTTGCAATTGTCATCTACACTTTTTTGCTCTTAATCTAGTTACTTCCCTTACAACCTCAACACTCATAGTGAACTCAGAATCGGGGTATTATAAGAAGCATCATAATTAACTTTGCAATTATTTTCATCTACAACTGAAGTTCCAAATCCCTAACTTCACCACGCAAATACCAATTATAATAACTGGACATAAAACCCCTCTTCATTATATGTAGTTTGATGGTATTTGGATTAAGAAAATTCTTATTCTGACATCTATTATAGACACACGGATATTTAATCTTATCTCCACTCATAAACTAAGGCTGGGATATAGCGAATTTAATAAAATGAGTAATATCTTCTAAGAATTTTGGATGTAAATGCCCATCTTGAAGTATGGAATATATCCAATTTCTATTTGATCTCATTATTAAATCCTAAAAGTTATGGAAATGATATTATTGCATTTCAATCACAGAATTCATATTTTCCTATATGTGTCTTGTCTTAGTTTTAATTATCAATATTCTACCTCCTTATATCTTTAATCCTATAGGGTAAGAACATAATATATTTAGAAACTCATTGCTACATAACAAGATTACTGATACATTCAAAATTCATACTATTGTATAAATTTCGATAGCATCTCCCTACAGTTCTCCTAATGTACAAACTGAAAAATGTCATAAAATAAGAATTTTTTAGTATGCACTAAGAGAACATATGGAAAATGATATCGAAACTTAAAGCAATAGTATGAAATCGAATGATACAGCAAACTATGTAAACAATGACATCTCTAAACTATCCACTTTGGACAATTCAATATCCTCTCATCATCCAATGAGAAGGATACTAAACGGATATCTAGGGTACTCCTAAATTTTATTAATGATTTTTAATTAATTATATTTTTTGGGCACTTGATAGTACGAAGTCCAAAAATACAATTAATAATAAATTAATGTGCACATTGACAAAAATAATACCTATAGAAAAATAAATTAATGTGCAAAATAATAACTATACAAAAAATAATATATATTCATCAATTATATAAGTAAAAACATAAGAAATTGACAATACAAACATATAAATAAATTGAGACGCCTGTTTAATTTTTACTCTCTTTTTATATTTTTATTTAATCATAATTTTGGGTAAATTATGAAGTGCTTGTATTTAAAATTGCTTATTTTAAGGTACATTTCCGATTTTTCATTAATTATTTTTCATTTTTATTTAATCATAGTTAAAAATAAAGTTTACTTGCATTTAAAATTTTATATTTTAAGACATAATTATTTTTATTTATCTTTGTATATTTTTATTTAATCATTATTAAAAATATAGAAGAATATTTTAGGTAAATTATGAAATGTTTGCATTTAAAATTTCATATTTTAAGGCATAATTATGTTCTTATTTAACTTTGTCTATTTTTATTTAATCATAATATTTGACAAAAAAAAATATATTTTTGGTAAATTATGAAACACTTGGATTTGAAATTTCTTATTTTTAAGGCATATTTAAATTTTTCCTTTCTTTCAATATTTTGTAATTAATCATAATGTCATTTCCTAATTATATATAAACTCTAATTATTCAGTGTCAATATTTATTGAATATATTGCATTTTTAATATATTATTGAATGGCATCTTTATTTTTTCCTTTCTTTTAATATTTATAAATATTTAGTAAATATTTTTTTATCATCTTTAGTACATTCGGTTGAACTTTTTGACCACAATTTTTAATTAATTTCCATTTAAATTAAATTTACTTTTTATTTTATTTTAATCATAAATATTCAATACAAACTAACATCTATTTCCTTAAACATAGGAAAATAAAAAATAAAATATATAGTAAAATAAATTAATGTATAAAGTACTTTTACATGTCAATAAATTATTATTTACATCATAATTAAATATACATGCCAATAAATTATATTTTACATGCCAATTAATTAAAAATTACATATCAAATTATAAAAAGTGATACAAATTTAAATACACGTTTATTCAAGTTCTAAAATTGAATACAAAATGTTTACTATTATATGATTCGCAAGTTAATTAAATATATATATATATACACCTCTTGTAGTGCAGAAAAGCGAGCTAACGCACTATCACTAATGTCAAATTGCTAACTAAACTGAAATTACAAAAATAAATAATTAAAATAACAAATTGATAAATTATAAATTAAAAACATCAAAATCAATGAAATGCACAATATTATATTACCTATGTACATAAATCACTTTACAACACGATAATTTAATAAAAGCTTATATGAATTATATTTAAATGGCATAAATTTAATTGTACATCAATTTAAAAAATAATGCATATATTCAATAACAAAATACATAAATTTTATTTTCAAATAAATTAATCAAAAATTTATAGAAGTTATAAAAAATTACATTAATTTAATATCACTCAAAAATAATTTCTATTAAATTTTCATTAATTAACACAAAAATTAATCAACCCAAAATTTATCATACCACATTATTCAAAAATAATTACATTAAAATAATATTAAAGTTTAACTATAATTTTCATTACACAAAATTAACATAAAAATAATTTTCAACAAAAAACAAATATATAATTTTTCAAAATCAACAAAATAATACCCAATAAAATAGTAATAATAAAAAAATTTTAATAAATCAATTTACAAAATATATATATTCAAATAAAACACTATATTCACATAAAAAATTTACAAACTCAAAATTACACACACACACATATGTGTGTGTGTGTGTGTGTGTATAGCACAAAAAAATATATCAATAAAATTAATTAAATTAGTAAACAAATAAACTAATGCATACCAATATAAGGGAAGAGAACGAAGGTGGCCGGCAGCATGGATTCTGGCAAAATGGATGACGGCGGTAGTGGCAGGGAGAGGGAGAGAGCAGAGAAAGTAGAAAAGGAAGAGAAGAAGAAGAAGAAGAAAGAAAGAAAAAAAGAAAGAAAGAAGAAGGTTGATTGCCAGTTTATATGTTTCAATTTACCGACCGATTAGTGGCTACTTTACTAATTTACAAACCAATTTACTGACCAACAGCCACGTGACAATAAAAAATCGGTCGGTAGTTAGTTAGTAAATTAGTCAAAATTACCGACCGCTTTACCGACAGGTCACTCTCACGATGGTTGGTAAATTGGTTGGAAAAATTTATTGCATTCTAAATTTCATGCCTATCCTCTAGGCTATAGCTCATCAATAATATTGAAAAATTGCCAACCAATTACCAACCAATATTTTGTTAGTGACTATCTTTTTGGTCAACGATATGGTTGCTAACTTTTTTCCCGCTAAAATTCTACGTCAAAGTTTTGGCTTAGCGTTTGGTCGGCATTTGGTGACTAAGCGATCGATATTTTCTACGTCAAAGTTTTGGCTTAGTGTTCGGTCAGTATTTGGTCACTAAGCAGTCGGTAATTCAGCATGCAAGCTATTCTTACTGTAGTCAACAGCTGAATATTTTCGGTCGGTAATTTCAGTTTGAGATCAGTTGGTAATTGGTCATTATATTTGTTTTCTTATATACAGTCGGCATTCTATCTATAATTACTGATTGAATGTTTTCAATCGCTGATTTTAGTCGATATATCGATAATATCTTATAGTGAATAATACATAAGAAGTTTTAGAAGAGAAGAAAACTTGATGAAAACTCACCAAAAACTAGATGATCTGAGTTCTCAATGATATAATCTATTTATATTATGCAAATCTTAGATTTAGATAGAGTTGGAAACCCTAAGTGACTTAAGAAATTTGAAATCCTTAATCCCCTTTGAAATATAACTTGAGTAGGAAAAAAATCGCATTAAAATCACACTTTAGAATTTGTTAAACATCATATGACCATGTAATTACTGTACTACATGGCTGTATAACTAGTTCTCTCAAAATTTGAATTTTTGTTGTGCAAACAAACTTGTTTTTTTATTAAATGATTGTGTAACTAGTGAATTATATGGCCATATGAATTATTTTTGCATTTTTTTAGACAGCAAACAATCAAATTAGGCTTTTTTTCTTCATAAGAATTGTAGATCTTTCGCTTAACTTTCCAATGCATCTTGAATTACATCAATCTTACATATGTAGCTCGAGTTATGATCAATATACCAAAAGAAATATGAGTGGTCAATGCCCATCAGAAGATGTTCTATTATACATGTCTGAAACTCTCTTTTTATACTTCTTTTTCTTCTGATTTACATTTGACTTCATTCAAATTAATCTTTGAACTTCCAAATCCTTTGAAATTAAATGGAATCCTTCCAAATAACATAAGAGAACTTTAAACAATCTATAGAAATAAAAGTTAATGAAAACAAACAAAACAAAACATAAATAACTCACTTGATAGATAATCAATAACAAATAATCTTTTTATTAAAAGCATAATTTGCACTTATTAAGTTCCCCCAAATTTAAGTATTTACTTGTCCTTAAGTAAAATAATCATTAAATACAATAAAAAATTCAATTTTCTCATACTTCTGTTAAATAACTTTTCAAAGGCCTTAAGAAATTAATATCTACAAATAATATATTAATAGCATTACAAATCAAACTTCAATCTTAAATTCAAAACAAACCTCATTTTGACCATACCTTGAATAATCATGCATTAGATCAATCACAAAGAAATTGTTACACTTCAAATAGGCATATACACATTTAATATCTTTAAATGCCTCTATCAAAAGATATAAAATAGAAGTACAAATCTCATAGGCATATTAATGCAAACAGTCTCTACTAATGGAATTCATAAATCAAGAGAAATCAATAAATCTTTACTAGTTTTGTAATGGGGCTAACACAATGTGTTTTGACTTAACAAAGAAAAGGCTAGATGAACAAAAGTAATATAATTGTACCAAATTTACAAGAAAGAATTAATAGCTCAAATAAAGGGAATTTGTTAATGAATGATCCCTTCCACCTTAAGCATTATTCTTCTTCAAAATTTTCTTCTTTAAACTCTTTTTTTTTTCTTCTTTTTTCCTTTCTTTTTTTTCCTTCTTTCTTTTTCATCACCAACAACATTTGTTCAAGGTTAAGCAAGATTTACTAATTTTTTTATATTTATTTTCTATTCCATTTTCTTGCTTTCCCTTAAACTTATTTTTTTATTATTATTCTTTCTCAAAGGTAATCTTTTAGTTCAATTTAGACTGAATAGACTCATAGAGATCCTTATTTTCTTTTAAAAGTAAATAATTCCCTTTTTCTTCATTAGAATGTAAATTTGACAAAGTAATCTTACAAATAAGGTGAAAGATAACAATTGAGGTTATTAAACAAAAAAAAAGAAAAGAAAAGTTAAAATCAATAAGGTACAAAAAGGGGTAAAATAGGATAAAATTAAAACAACGGTAGATATAAGTAATAAGACTAAACAAATAATACCTAAATAATATCTCTCTTAAAATGAATTCAAAATTTTTCCTTAAAAGTTCACAAAAATATATTATAAGATAAGCAAGGTAAATGAAGATAAAAACCATAAAGAAGCCCTCTCTGAATAAGCATACACAATTTCAATGCAATTAATTCAATGCAAAACTGATTAAAACATAATCTTAATAAAAGTTAATTTATTACACAAAATAGTTTTTTAACCTAAAATGCTTTATTAAATTATTCACAAATATCAATTATCGTCTATCCTTAACCTTCATCAAATTATTCAACACAAGCATATTTTATCAATAAAAGAGTAAAAAATTTTAAATTTATCTATTAAAACACAAAAGAAAATAAAAACAAACTAAACTTCCCCAAGCTTGCAATTGACATTGTCCTCAATGTCAAAAGAAATAAACCAAAAGAAAGAAAATACTCCTTGTAGAGAAGCAGATACCAAATTGTAAGCATGAGATGCATTTCACTTCCTTACTTTTATAAAACATCAATAAATAACACTAAAAGTAAGCATGAGAAATTAATCACATAAAATGAAAAATAAAACAAGAGAAAATTTAAAGAAAAAGAGATAAAGTATAGACCATGGATTGCTCCAAAGAAGAGTTTTTTTTATAGTCAATAGCTTGACTTTGGTTAGATTTTCATCAAAGAGGATAACATACAAAGTACAACATCCTTATAGTTGCACAAAGATGTATCTTCGCAAACATAAATGAGTTTAGCCATCTTGATTTGAGCTTGCATGGAAAAAGTTTAAGACAAGAATTATTCAATAGATTAAAAGAGGCGCAAAAATTCTAAAAGTTTTCCAATGAGCTCTTTTTCTTACTCTAAATTTTCTTAAGAAATTAAGATCAGAAGATAATGGTGTTGACTCAAGAGTTTGTGAACGCTCAATTGATGGTGGATGATGTGACTTTCTTTCCTCCAATTCCTTAAATTTATATTCTCTTTGTTAAGGCACATATGGTGTAGCATTCACAATAAAATTTTCATTGTTTTCTTCAGTTGCCATATGTGCCAAACAAACTAAAAGAGTTTTCTTTGGATATTCTTTTTCAAATACCTCTTCAATTCATCCATCAATTTTAAATAGCATGCAGATACTATCCATGAGAGAAGGATATTTGAAATTGTTGGTTAAATTAGGCTCAACTTCCTTCTTTTTATCTTGCTTGCTCAAAGTATCTGCTTTTTTCAACCACCTCTTACATGTCATTACTCAAACAAGTTGCTGGGCATTGCTCTCTAGGATGTATTTCAATTTGAATGGACAAGTTACCATGGCCTTGAGTATTTAATGGACTAACCAATTGTTTTATTTGTACATTAGAATATGCATTGTGGCTAGCCATTTGATCCATCCTATCTTCCAATCTTTCAAACTATTCATAAGTAGCATTCATGAATCTTTCCTATGCTACTTTATAAGATGGTTTGTGCTCTTTAAATAGTGTATGATCTTGGAAATCATGTTGATAAAGATTCCATGAACTCTTGCCTTGATTACCTTGGTTTTCCCATCAAATGATCGAATAATCACTCCACCCTGAGTTGTTTATATTGGAATATAGATAATTCTCATGCCTATTATAATTTGGAAAAAAATTCATTTGCTCTACATATTGGCCCTTAGAATTGAAGTGATTACCTCCACACAAATCACAACTCAAATATGGATTAAATATAATGTGGCCAAGTATGTTTTCCAAAGCATCAAGTTTAGCATTTAACTTGCTAAAATCATCCTCATCATACATGTTTGTTGCTCTATTTAGCATCACTCCTCCACTATACCATTCATAGTTATAGAAAGCCATCCTTTTTTTTTTTAAAAAAAATCCTACAAAATAACAAAAAAAATTAAAAAATTAAAAAAAATCTAAAGTAATAAAGAAAATCCTTGGTATTGATATTGACAAAATCGCCTTCACCTGCAATGGCGCTAAAAACTTATTGTGCGAAATTTCCAAGTGCATAGGTTGTGAATAAGTAATATAATAGTGAAGTAGAGTGTCGATCCCATGAGAATGGATTGACAAGTACCAAAACTAGAATTTCCTTTATTTTTTAGAAAATCAAATAAAATGGAATAAAATAAATAAAATTAAACAAATATGATAAAAAATAAATTTAAGATATATAAGACTTTATCAATTGACTATCTATGACTTCTTTATATTTTCTAGATTGATTTTATTTTATTAGAATTAATGATTAGGTCTCCCTAAATTATGTGAAAAATCTCTCGAGATAAATTATAAGTATACATGTTAACCTTATATCTATTCTCGTGATCACAAATAATTAACACAATCCTATTAAGTTTTATCAAAATCTTTTTTACAATCTCAAATGAGTGATCTTATATCTAAACAATACATATCTTAGGTATAATATCTCAATAAACTAATATTATACTTTCACTCTCGCTAATTCATATAATATCTTTAAATATGTGAATAGTGATCAATTATTTACAAGCATTAGGCTCTAAGATAAAAGATTGATTCTAATAATCAAAATCAATTAATCAAACATAGATAATCATAGAAAAATTAAGAGATTATATCTAAATTCTGGAGAAGAATTAGATATTCATAAGAAAGAAAAAAGAAATAATATATAAAAAGTTTTAGAAGAGAAGAAAACTTGATGAAAATTTGACTAACACTTCCGAAAAACTAGATTATTTAAGTTCTCAATGATCTAATCTATTTATATTATAAAAATCTTAGATTTAGAACCCTAAGAGATTTAAGAAAATTGGAATCCTTGATCTCCTTTGAAATAAAACTTGAATATAAAGAAAAATTGCTTTAAAATCACATTTTGGAACTTGTCAAACATCACATAGCCATGTAATTAATGTACTACATGGTCATGTAACCATTCCTCTCAAAATGTGAATTTTCATTACACAAACAAACTTGTTTTTTATTACACGGTAGTGTAACTAGTGAATTACACGGCAATGTGAATTATTTTGCATTTTTCATGTAAAAAGTGATTGAATTAGGCTTTATATTCTTGTAAAATTATAACTCTTTCTCTTAGCTTTGCAATAATCTTGAATCACGCAATCTAACATCCATAGCTCGAGTTATGATCAAAATACCAAAAGGCATATAAGCTATCAATACTCATCAGAATGTGTTCAGCCATACACATCTGAAACTCTCCTTTTGCACTTCTTTTGCATTTGATTTGCATTCAACTTTATTCCAATTAGTCTTTAAACTTCTTAATCTTTTGAAATTGAATGCAATCTTTCCAAATAATTTAAGAGAACTTGAAACAAATAATAGAAACAAAAGTTCACAAAAACAAATAAAACAAAATATAAATAACACATTTGATAGATAATCAATAACAAATATTCTTTTTATTAATAGTATAATTTGAATGTATCACATTCTACTATAATTTTTGTTAATTGATAGGTTTTGATTCTTATTTTTGTACATTTCTTAGTTTATGAGGAGGTCTTTTTCCTCCAAGTTATATTGTTCTTTCTTATTCAAAAAAATTATGGTATT
The DNA here is from genome assembly GCA_947687605.1 of Reutealis trisperma. NCBI lineage: Eukaryota > Viridiplantae > Streptophyta > Magnoliopsida > Malpighiales > Euphorbiaceae > Reutealis > Reutealis trisperma. The sequence continues at coordinate 161,850 of CANTUT010000505.1, read as the reverse complement.
TGGTTGTTAATTTATTTTATTCTAAGGCATGTAGGATTATTACTTAAATTAAAGTGGTCTTTGGTTGTTAATTTATTTGATTCTAAGACATGTATGATTATTACGTGAATTGAAGTGTTTGATTTTCCTTTCTTCCCTATGATATGCCACTTGTGCATAAAAATGATTGAATTTTACTCCATGACACTATCTGCAATTCAATGGAAGAATTTGTAATTGTAGTTACAATGTTACAGGATAATTGGCATCATCATTAAAGAAATTGAATCTAACATTTCAAAGAATACATTACTTGCATTTTTCAGAAATAGGTCCTTTACCAGTTCTTTACAAGAAATTTATGGAGCTTGTAACAATTTCGACGAGTCACTTATACAATGATGATTGCAATTGCCTTTATAAATCTTATTTTTCATCATATATTGGAAATTTGCCATTTCCTTTCATGTAGTAAAAAGATGGTGATTCATCCAAGAGAGATAATGTGGTATTACTACTTCAGGACATGAAGTAGTTACCAGTGATATGATGGTGAATGAGAATCGGTTGGTAAATTTTGTTGCAGGCTATTTTTGAGTTAGTGTTGCAATCTCTCTGTTTCTTGAGTGAAAAGTGACTATGGTGCTTTTCCTTATATGATAATAAACAGTGAATTGGTGGACCTTGGACATGGTGGAAAGGAATCCGAAAGGCAACTTTTTATTGGAATTGATGCAAAACTTGCTATAATGTTCCCTCATACAATTACAGCATAGTGGGAAGAACAGGTATTATTATACTAGCTTAGTAATTAATCAATATTATAAGACAAAAGATAATTTAATCCTTGACTATATATAAGCCTTGATGCAATTTTTCTTAATGTTCTTTCTAGATGCTCCATCTCCTTTTAACCATAAAAGAATTTGTTATGGATGTACCAACAAAACTTAAAGCCCACATGAGGATTTCATTCTTTACAAATTGCTGGTTTATCGATATGCAACGTGCTCCTTGAGTCCTTAAAATGCTTTCATTCAAGTGTAGTTTATATTTGAATAAATCGAGATATAGTTATGAAAGGTTAATCTTTGTGAGGGTGACTGTTAGAAACACCATTATCTGCCTCTTGGACATTCCTTGTTATCACAAAATTAGTTTCTGTGCTTATAATTCATCTGGCACTTCTTAATGGTCTAGATATTAAATAGATTGTGGAACTTTCAAGGAGTTGAAATTCAAATGCATTTCTTTGTGTAAAGTGAAAATCTTCTAATTAAGTAAGACTATTTTCTTTCATGGAAAGTGTCATAACCTCATACTACAATGAAGAGACCGTTTACTCTAAAACTAATCTCAAAATGGAGAATGAAGATGTTGTATCAATCATATACTTCTTGCAAAAGATCTACCTAGGTAGTATAGTTTTTCAAGCTAGCATTATGTGTGTTTTTTCATAACTTACCTTTATCTTGAATGGGTTCAATATGATTAATGGGGCTTACTTATCAACCATCTCACATCTTTGGTAGATGAATGGAATAACTTTATGAAATGACTCAACTATAAAAATGAGAGTGAAGTTTGGGAAAATGAAGATAACATTTTGCTGCTATGTCATTGGGCCTCTTTAAGAGGTCAAACTCTCAGCCGTACAAGTGATTGGTGCATTAATTTTTCCTTCATCAAATTTATTTTTCATTTTTCATTTTTCTCCTTTACTAATAATTATAGATGTTGCAACTAGAGGGATGATGTATTACAGATGAGCTTTGAGACTTCAAGCCTTCCTTTATATGGCTATTCAAAGTAGTAATAAGAAAAATGTTTTTCCCCTCAAATATTTTAGTGACTTTTCTAGAGTTTAAACATCGAACATCACCTTCATTTTCTATAGTTTGGGCTCATAAGAAATTGATTAATAGGATTATAGTAAAAAAGATTATTTTTTCCTTGGAAGTTTAATTCTTTTGCTTTATTGGTCTAAAAATAATGGAATTAACAATTGAGTGACAAAAGTCTACTAGCTATAGTTTGTGTAAACAAATGGTACCAAAGGAACTTTTCAGCTAAAAGCCAAGGTTTAGTGACTAAATTAGTGTATGGATTGAAGAGAGTAGGAAATAAAAAGGAATAATAATTATATATTAATAGCTTTTCAATTTTTCTCACATAGTTTGAAAATTCTAGCCACTATATCAGACTGATGGTTAGTTAAGCATTTCTTGTTATTCTGCCAAAGTATTAAAAATTAGGTCCTAGCTTTGCAAATTATGAGAAGAAGAAAATGAATATGCCTGCTAAGAAGAAAATGAATATGCCTGCTATAAAGCATTTTCATAATCATTTTACCACTAAAATTGAGATGATGACATAAGATGCACAAGATCTGTGAAGCACGTCCTTCTAGTTCCTTGTATTTTCTCTTTTCAGTTTTTTGGATTAGTGCCAATGATATCTGCTTTTGTTGAGTTAGTTTATTATCATGTAAAGCCTATTTAAAAGCATATTAAGTACTTCAATTAAATATCAAAAAAAAAAATAGTTTATCTTTCCTTTTTATTCTCTGCATTTTCTACTGTTAGTCCTTTGTTCTTTTGTGATTCAACATGGTATCAGAGCTCAAAATAATCATGAGGGACCAGTGAGTTGAGTGAGTTCTTTCAAAAAAATCAATAACCATGGAAACTGAAACCATCCTTTCAAATATAGCACTGCCTTTTATTTTTTATGGTAACAATTATCAAGCATGGGTCATATGGAGAAGATTTGTAAAAACAAACAACAAAAAGGTTTACAAACATAGATTGAAGATCTTTAGCCAAAAGAAGAACACTTATTTTGATTAATGTGGTTTTTTTAAAGGACTGACAAGTCTCAAAACTGCAAAGCCTTTTTTGAAGGGATCATAAAGTTTTTAAACTGCAAAACTTTTTGAAGAGATATACATTGTCTCAAAACTGCAATATGATGGATGGCCTGTTTACGAAACTATTTTTTTCAGAAAAATTTGAATATTCAAAATATTTTTTGTGGTATAAATTTCTGCATTAATGGTGAGTATATTGGAAATTATATATATATATATATATATATATACATGTATGTATGTATGTATGTATTCTATGTTGTAGTTGATTTTTTTTAAGTTAGGTAGTAAAAATCCTAGTTTTTTAGTTCCTTAATTTTCTCTTTCCAATTTTTTGGATCATGTCATTGTTAGTGCCAATAATATTTTATTTTATTCAATTAATTTGTTATCATGTAAAGCCTATTAAGTACTTCAATAAAACATCAAAAAACATATTAGTTTTCTTTGAATTTTTCTACCATCAGTCCTCTGTTATTTTGTGCTCCTCCCAAAATTCGACAACATATTCACAACTTGCCATTTTGGAGTGTTATTGTTGTCTTCTGACTTTTGGAATTGGGTTGTTGTTGGCTTCTGACTGTTGAAATTCTGACTTTCATAGCAAACTCACAAATAAATTTCATCATATTTTGAATAAACTTCACAAACAAATTTGAGAGAAAATAGCTCAAAATATTAGGCTGCTTCTCATTAACATTAGGCTGCTTATGTAGCAGCAAATTATAAAGAGAAAATACATAAATCTTACCTGACACTTTAGTTAGACAAATCTCCCTAAGTTAAGGAGAGACACACGTACACAACAAACAAAGATTAATATACCAAATTTTTAGGATTACAAAAAACAAAAGAATCGTTTCAAATTCTCTATGAAAATCTCATTACTTCAACATTCCTCCTTGAGATTTTTCTTGAAAACTTTAAACCATTTTTTCAACTTTTTGGGTCTAGACTTGGATAAAATGGTTTACAATAAACAGGCTTCGCAAAACAATTCTTTTTGACCTTTTTAATTTGATAGTTTTTCATATAATTGGCTACTCCATGATAATTCTGACCATTTGCAGATGTACCAATAAAACTTTTACTACTGAAAATTTCAGCTTGCTTTATCCTATCATTGAATGAAAACTTGTTGAAACAAATGACCTGATTTACTTTTGTGACACTAACCAAATTTCTTGCATTAGAACTCTAAATTTTTTCAACTTGTTTGAACTTCTTATCCTTCTCCTCCTTGATTTCAGTACTGTAAATATCTATATTTGAACTATTAATATCTAAAATAAAATCACACAGCTACATTACAATGCTCAACTTCCTTTTCAGCAGCCACAAAATCAATTTTCTCCAAAATTTTCTTTTCCTCTTCATTTCCATCTTGATTAGCTACATTGTTTTAAACACAATATATATCATATTTCAAATTTAAGAGAAAGCTATTATTTATCATTCTTGCTCTTGCAATTTTGCAGCATATGAATCATAAATTAAGCATAAATTTCCTTTAAATAAAATAGAGTAGTCTTTCATTATCAATTGTGCAACACTAAGAAGATTTTTTGCTCAAGTTTTGGTATAAACAAGACATATGGAATAACCTTCATACCTTTCTCTATTTGAAGTGCAATTGAACCTTTTCCTTTAGCTTGTACAACTTTGCCATTTCTCATTTTGAATTTGGTTTTGATTGATCTATCTAAAGATATGAAAAACCACATCTTTAGCGATATGCTTACTACAACCACTATCAACATACTATATGTATTTTTCTAGTGGCTCATTATTGATTCCAGATGCTATAAACAAATCCTTCTCATCTTGTTGATGTTCTCCAATCATATTGGCTTGCTAGATAGGTTGCTCTTAAGCTTAATTTTGCTTTTATTGCAAAATCTTTCAATTTAACCAATCTTCTTGCAAAAATTGCATTGGGTCTTCTTCCAACATCTATCCTCACTATGATTTGTCTTCCCATAAGTATCACAATGTGAAAGTTTCTTTTTTTTCTTTGCCAACTTGTTTTTCAGCTTCATTCTCCCTTGATTTTAATTAAGTTTTTCTTTTGTCCTTTACTTGGGGAGCTTGAAAAGCACCTTTAGTAACATCCCGATTTCTCATAAAGGTCTTATGCTCTTGAGCCTGCAACTTACTTATCATCTCAACAATTGTTAAACTTTTTAAATCACAAGACTCCTCTACAACTGCAACCTTAGCTTTAAACTTATCAGGTAAACTAATCAACATCTTCTCTCACTATAAGAAATTTGATGAAATATGATATGAAAAATCATCTTAAAAAGTGCTCTTTTCGTCATCAAAAATTTATGGTGATGAAAAATTTCATCGCAATGATCTTGGGTTCGACACCAAAAGATCTACTTTTAATGACAATAATAGTAATCGTCATAAAATTTTATTGCTTTTAGCGACACTAAAATCATCATTATAAGCATTCAAATTTTGTCACTTATCATAGTATTTCATTACCAAAAGATTCACTTTCAATGACAATAATAGTCATCATCGTAAAACTTTATATATTTAGTGACACTAAAATCATCATCATGTGGATTCAATTTTTGTCCCTTTATTATTGTATTCCACCATTAAAAAAATTCTTTTAATGACAATATTATTAGTCATCAATATTTGAATGTTTGGCAACGACAAAATCTATTGTGATGAAATTTTATGACATTTAGTAACACTAATAGTGTCATACTTGATGTCTTACTTTTGTCACTTTCTATTATATACTGTCTCCAAACACATTATTTTTAATGGCAAATTTTAAAATCAGCACTAGATCTTAATTTTTTTATGACAAAAGTGACAAAATAACTGTAACAATTAATTTAAGAATTTATTTCATCTTAATGCAAATATTGTTATTGTAAGTTTTCTTTTATTGATGAAACACTGACTGTCACAAAACAAATATAAATGATGATGATAGTTGGGTTATAATTTGAAATTATATATTATCATTTAAAATATTATGTTAACTTTAAAATATTAAGGAAATTACTTATAAAAAATAACTTCATCAAACAACCCCAAAAAAAAAAAAAAAGTCACTTTATTTTCTTGAAGAAACAATCTCGATGCTGCAAAAATAACAAATTAAAAAAAATAATGAAAATCATAAGTGGCAAATCAAAAATAGACTAAAATTGAAAATGAGAAAATTAATATTTAAAAAATGGCAGATTGAAAAAAAAATCTGAAAATTAGAAAAAAAAAAAAAAAAAAAAAAAAAGGTTTTGCTCCTTGAATAATGGAAAATCATAACATTAAAAAATTGACACAAAAAAAATAATAATAAAACTTGTACTAACCCGAAATCAAGAATAGAAGAGGGAGAACAAGAAATTTGGGACTTGAGTAAAGGTTTTTTAAAAATCCTAATTAGTGATGGGTAGGTGATGGTGAGTGGTCTTATTACCAAATCTGAAAAATTGATTAAGGAGGGGAGAAAACGAAAATTGAAAGAAAGAGGGGGCCAAAGAGATACTAAGATAGTGAGCAGCAGTTAAGTTAAAAGACTTTAGGGTTTCATTTGTTTGGTCAATTAGAAAACGAAATAAAATTTTAAGATAACTTAATGATTTTAAGTTGGGATGAAGGTACAATTCAGTCCCTCAAATATTTCAAGCGGAACGAATCAGTCCGAGTTAACAATTTTAGCCAATTGAGTCCACAAGTATATAAAATTTGATCAAAACAATACAAATAAAGGTGCATGGTATACAAACTCCTCTCTTTTATACAAAATACATAATATAGTACACAAATTGAAATACACTACAACATACCGTATAAAAACAATCCACCTCCTTTCTTAAAAGAATCTTTCCTCTTTTTCCTAACTGAAATCTGTATCAAAATCCCTAACGCCCAAATTTCTTTTTCTCCCTATACTCCATAAAATTCTATACCATTTACAACAAAATAACTCCATCTACATTGCTCCGTTATCCATGTAGATTGAAGCATAAGGTAAGAATTGCAGCTACATAAGATCCCGTTCTTCATCCTCTTCAAGTGGCTCATAGCATCAATTGAATACCATTATAAAGGAGCAGCAAAATATTGTTATTGCAAGGATAAGGCATTAAGAGTTGTTTCATGGAGTACTTCTAATCTTGAAAGAAGGTATTGTGGTTTTATGCATGCCCAAGATACAAGGCAGATTAATGTTATTTGAATTGAATTTTAGAATGATGAATGTACCATATAAGTGTTGTATTTGATATCTTATATAAATTGACCGAAAAATAAGTTTGGGATTTTTTTAAAATTGGATTATGGAATATAACTCAGGGCCAAATATTTAGATTATGACAGGTATTATTTCATTGCTTTTGAATCATTTGCTTGTACAAATCTTTGTTTGAGTTGAATTCTGATATATGGAAATATTTTGAATCATTATCTTTGTGTTGAAATATGCACTGTATTAAAGTTGCATTATTTGATGTTTGTAGCGTGGCCAACTTGATTACTTCTACTAGCATGATGGGGCATTTTCTAAAAGAGCAAATTAAGTCGCAAAGGTATTACTATGTGAGGGCAACAATATGAAAGTTGAAGGAAGTCAGATGCAAAACTGGTCAGGAGTGGAAGACTATGCAGTGAAGCTGATATACAAAGATATGAAAATCTAGAAATTAAAGGCTAAGTTGTTTGATCTGAAGAAGGAGCACAGTGATTTAATAACTTGAAGATATTAATAAATGATTTATGTGATGGTTTTAAATCATAGAAGGCTATGGAATGGGGATGAGAACAATGTTGTTTTTGGTCATTTTTTAAGTGATGGATGGCAGCATAAAGGTCACAGAATGTAGAACTGTTATGAGTTTATGAATGGCAGAAATTAATTATAAGTTTATGTGAATATTTGTGTTGTTAGCGTACTTATGTGTTTGGAAGTTCATTATTTCAATAAGCAAATGTGGTGAATTAATTTACTGTAATAGAAACCACATTGGTCATTTAACATGCACAGAACTTGGCATGTACATTTCATGCCAGAAACTAACATGGAGTGTATATATGAAAACTAACTTTACCATGACCTGCATAACCATGAATTTTTTTTTTCCATAATCATGAAAACTAAGAAAACATCCATTTTAATAATCATGAAACAAAAAAAAAAAAAGTCCATTTGAATAACAAATAAGCACATGATAATTCTGCTTAAACATCCATAACCAGCATAAAGCCTATTGAAATCCTTAAATTGTTTTGCAACTACTTTTGAGCAAACCAAAAAATCTCCCAAGGCAACCCAAAATAGCACCTATATGTACATTATACTTGAAATGTCATTTTCATAAAATAAAAAAAAAAAATTCAATGGCATTGTCCACTATGAACCAAAAAATTATATATTTCCATTGTGCAATATACTATCCAACTGTGCAAAAAAAAAATAAAAATGAAAACAAAAACAAAAATAATTTCTGTAAAAACATTGTTGTCTCTATACATATCCAATAAACCAAAAAGTTCGTGTCTCTATGCAATCAATATCTAATAGGCTTTGCTGATTCTTTAATTCTCCTAATGACTTAGTGCATTATTGTCATGGAATTTCTCTTGCGTATTTTCATTTCTTCTCATCAAGTTGCCCACCCTCTTCTCCTTTTCTCTGATGAGTGAAGAACTAGTCACTGCATCTTTACCCTTCCATTTCAATCCTGCTGCCTTGAAACGCCCATACATCTGAGGACCTTCAGTAAGGGGGGTTGGTTGTTGCATTCCTATAATCCTCTGGCTGTCAGGAATGACAGGAATGCTATAGGTGATTTACCTCTTACTTGCATAATAATTAGGCTGTGTATTAAAATTAGATTATGACAATTAATGATGGTTATGATTTTATATCAATCGATATTAGGAAAGTCCACTTACATCAAGGATATCAATCTTATTTGACTTAGAGGCTGGCTGATTCTTGTATTTCTTTTATGAATCTTTCAATTTCTTCTTCGATTCTTCTTTCTGTTTATGTGCTCCCAAAACGATCCCTATTGCTTCATGAACTGACCGACTAAATCCTTGTGTATCTGTAATGAGTGATGCTGCTGTAAAATCTGAAGCTGGTATCATGGTTTTAGTTGGTTTAGTCCTCAACACATGGGAATGAGATTCTTTTGTGGAAATTACCTGCATTTACCATAAATCTAGTTAGAATTTAAGATCAAAATTCACTCTTATACTAAAAAATCTTACATTTTCATGCGCTTGGGATTGAGGTGTTACACTACCAACTCCCTTTTCTTTGCTAGATCCACTTTCAGGTATCTGAAATCAAATAATAGATTCAAATATCTATGTCATTTGATACATTATAAACCTACATTAACAAATAATTAATTTACCTTTGCTTTTTTTACCTTGCAAGTTCTGGCATTATGGTCTTTGCTCTTGCATATGCTGCAAGTCATGATTATGCCTCTCTTCGAAAGCTTTCCTGATGGCTTACGTTCCTCAGGGTCCTTTCTTCTATTCTTCTTAGGCCTACCTTTTGGTTTCATTGCTTTAGGTGGCAATAAAGGTTCTTTCCCTGACTTTGGCCACATTCTTTCATCCTTGCATGGATATAGAACTGTCTTATAACATTTCTTGTATGATTTTTTACGGTACCAATGACTTAAAAAATTTTCAACTCTTTGTTGGCTGTGATATATTGCGCATATACCATGCGGGCAAGGTATAACCGTGAACTCCCACCCTCTACAACTACATTTTTTTAAATCTAGTTGCACCGTATGCCTGTCCCTTCCTTCACTAATCTCGTACCCTTTCTTCCCATTCCACTCCACATGACAAGAAAATGCTATGTTCATGTTTGACTCAAGCCTCTTCATTCATTTTGGACTAAATTCTCCAATCCATTTCTTCACCTCATCCCTCTTTAAGTGCAACCGATTCATTATATAAATCCTAATGTCATCAAGCATTTTTATAACATGTAGATTCCTTGCTCTAACAATTTGACCATTGAACGACTCGCACATATTGTTATCAACTACATCTGATGTAGGACTAAATCTGAAATTCATAGAGTAAAACACAAATTTTCAGAGCAAGTAAATCAACATATTCCAATGTACAAACAACAACATAAAACAATTACTTAACCAATTTGGGCTTCCAATATAACACTCTAATCCTCCATTTATAATTACGTATTCATATTCACAATATTAAGATTCACAATGTTAACAAGAAATTATCATTCCAAATAATGTTTTGCTTTATTTAAATAATTATCATTGGCTCACCAAAATATATATATATATATATATATATATATATATATATATATATATATATATATATATATATATATATATATATATATATATATATATATATGTAATAATAGATATCAGTTTCTTAATTTATAGAATAAATAGAATTTTCTAACATTAACTGTACTTAAATAAGGGATTCAAAAATTAGAAAGGCACTATAATCTAAAATTAAAATCAATTTACTTATTGGATGGGCTGTGTTTTTGAACAAACAGAAATCACTTTACCTGAAAAATGCATGGCACCATGTATGTGGAGGGTAAGAGAGTAAGTGCTCCACAGATCCTGAAGCCATCTCCTCAAGTTTCTCTAGATTGTCCACAAATTGCTCAAAGTAGCTTGATTTAGCACATTTCCAGAACTGTCTCCTTAATTCCATTCCTCTCCATCTCTTTTGCCATCTAGCGAAGATGTACACGGCGCACCATCTGTGCTCACACTAAGGAAAAACATCATGAATAGCAGGTAGCAGCCCCTAAAATACAACAATATGAAAGCATCAAATTTCACATAAATCATCGATGTAAATAATTCTTAACATAAGGAAATTGAAGCTATACCTTTTGCATATCAGAAACTAATGTGAGACCAAGGCCCTCTTCTAATTCCAAATCAATCTTTAGATGATTTAGAAACCATCTCCAATTGGCTTTGTCCTCTGACTTGACAACAGCCCATGCAATTGGGTAAATTTGATCATTTGCATCTCTTCCAATTGCGCTTAATAATTCCCCTTTGCATATGGTCTTCAAGAAGCACCCATCTAGACCTATGATAGGTCTACAACCAGATTTCCACCCTTTCTTCAAAGCATCAAAGCATAAATACATTCTACCAAACTCCCTGGTGTTGCCCTTAGATTGAACTTCAACTGTAGAACCTGGGTTGGTTTGCAAAATCTCTTCAGCATAGTCATAGAGTAAACCATATTATTCTACATAATTACCTTGAAGCTCCTCAACCACAGCCTTTTTAGCTCGCTGTACCATTCCATAACCAACATTAAACTTAAGCTCTTTGATGACCTTGGCATGCAAATCCTTAACTTTAACATTGGGTTTATCAAAGACTGTGTCCCTAATATATCCTTGAATAAATTCACCACTGATTCTGCTACTTTTAAACACTTTATAACACTTATGTTGAGGGCTGTATGTTTTAATTTTAAAGTCATTTGTGCTACCCTCCAAGCTAGCATAGCATTCCCAAGGACAACCTTTAAATGCACATACAGCCCTCACCCTTCTCTTCTCATTCTTTAGTAATTTTATATCACAACCTTTAGCCACACTGTATTTTGTGATAGCTTCCTTAAATTGAGTAGAATGCATGAAAACCATGTTAACACAAAAGCTGGGTACAAGCACTGAAGGATCATAAACAACTCTCTTCACTCTTTTCCTTCTAATGTTACCTTCCTCATCACTGCCAACCTCCTCTTCTAGCTTAAAATCACCATCAGATATAGCAAATTCCTCTTCAGTCCCTACGTCCTCATCTGGTACCCTAAAATCATCTTCAACCTCAACATTAGCATTGAATTCTTCCTCATCTAAATCATTGGATTCAGCGGTCATAAACTTCTTCATGTTCTCTCTGGCAACAAGTAATTCCTCATCATAATTATCAGTCTCATAACCAACATCAGAGTCACTCTCTAATACAAAGCCATCATCCTCATCATCATCAATTCTAATGCTACTTAATTGAACTCTCATTGCAGATTGCACCTTATCTCTAATGTCAGTCCTTTCCCCATCATAAGTAAATTTGTCTCCACATACATCAACTCTTTTCATATTAACTGTAGCATCAATATTCACATTTGGGGCAATAATAGATTCATAAGTCGATCTACTTTCATCATTCACCACAGTTGTCTCATGCATCATATTTTCATCTAAAATATCTTCATCACCAAACAAATTGAAACTATCAAATCCCATATTACCAGGTTCATGTACATCTTTAGCAGAAAACACACTTGCTTTCTGACTACCAGTAGTAGGATTCATAGCTTCATATGTAGGATCACCATTAATATCAACAATGACATCATTATAGTCTCCAGGCAATTCTTGGTCGTGATCACAATATAAGTCTATCACATCTCCATCACTAAGTTCTTTTACTATATTGCTTATATCAAAGTTGTTAAATGAAAGAACAAGTGCATATTCTAATACATCAACACCTGGCCTTTTCCAAAAAATCTTAGGCTTTCTATTGTAACCCAGATTTTTTAAGTGTCTGTGCACTATGGTCTGATTCAATTTATCCTTGTCCTCCCCATCGAACACTTCAATTTTCTCGTCCACATATTCAAGTTTTGGATCTCTCACAAACCTTCCCCCATGGTGTAACTTAAGTGTTACTCTAACTTTCCTAGCCATAAGACTAACAGAAACAACACCCAATAATCAACAAACAAGAATGAGTCAAGACAACTTGCTTTTTAAACCAGTACCAGTACCCGTACCGAAATATATTACCCTGCAGCAATGTGTGTTGATTCCCTAAGGATTTATGGACAATAACATTGCTAAGGAGAAATCGTGATTGTGAACTTGAAAAACTCTATCGCATATGGCAATAAGAATATAATGTGAGAAAGAATTTCAGAGTTTTATAAACAGAGTTTTAGAATTTGAGGAAGATTTAAGCTCTCTGTATCTGCCTTTAAAGGAATTTGAGAGATTTAGGGAATTTGGCACACTTATAACCTAAAAGTGATGTTGTCCTATTTTGCCACCAATTTGAATATCAAAACACTATACGCGTTTTTCTCCAGCAGTGATTTTCACACTCTTCATTTGCTCTTATATGTACTGAGCTGACCGATTTTTATATATTTGTGGACTCCATTGTCCAAAATTGTTAACTCGGACTGATTTGTTCCACTCAGAATACTTGAAGGACTGAATTGTACCTTCATCCTTTTAAGTTGTATAAATCTAATGTCTTTTAAAGAAAAAAAAATGAATTGGAATTGATTTAATAATATAAAATTTATATTTAATGATGAGCTCGAAATCAAGATCTTTATATTATTTTTGCTTTTATATACATATGTACGAATTAGTAATTAATAATATATGCCAAATTAATTCTAAAGTTAAATGTAAATTCATAATAATTCTTAAGAAATATGGATTGATAAATTAAAATGATAATGGTTAGTAATTGTTTTTGCAAGTGAGTTTATTTTGTATATTAAAAAAATGAAAACTTGATATTAGCACTTGGTAGTTTAATAGTCACTATATATTATATTTGTTAATTAGTAATTACTTAGCACTCGTTATTAGTTAATTAGTTATAATTTAGTACTTATGATATAATCTTCAAATTTATATATAAACGTGGATAATGTAATTTTAAACTCGGTTAACCATATCATAATTTCGATGAATATATTATTTTTCACAAGAATATCTCTAATTAAAATAAATAAAAATAATAAAATAAAAGCATATTCAATAAAGTAATACATAGTCGTTATAAATTATATAATATATAATAATAATTAATAATATGGTAATTAAATTTTAATAAGTTAGCAAGACAACTATATATTCACAATATTATTTTTATTATGTTGATTTTTTCGTCATAAATTCATTTTGTCTTATCAATATACATTCTTGCTTCATTTCGTTATAATTTACATTTTGTCAACATATTACAAATTCAGTAATTACGAATTCTGTTTTTGTCAGTATATACACATTATTAATTGATTTTATTTTGTCAATATTTCTTATTGATGTACCCTGTTATGAATTTTAATTTTGAAACTATAGATTAATATTAGATTATGTTCTAAATTGTTAAAAATTTATTTCAATTCGCCATCTAAATTTCTTAATAAATTTAATTATGAATTTGTTAATTCGCTACCAAAAGTTTATATTTTGTGACCCTCATTTTCATCATAAATTAGTATTATTAAGTCAGTAAAAAGATTCTCTTCAAAGTTTTGGGGTAAAATGTTGCCTCCAAGATAATTATGACGACTTCCGAAATTTCGTCACCAAATAGTAGATTTGGTGACAAATTAGCTAGTATAATATGATGAGATTATGATTGATCACAAAAATAAAACAATTAGTTACAATCATCAACAACCTCACCAAGGAGTCTGTTTTGATTTACCAATTCCAACAACTTGGAAGAGTAATCTTTTACAGAGTCACTCTCTTTCATCTTAAGCATCTCAAATTCTCTTTTTAAAGTTAGCATCTTCACAGTCTTAAGTTTTTCACTCCCTTCAAACTCCTCCTTAAGCTTATCCCATACTTGCTTTGCTATCTCGAGTTGCATAATTCTTGTAAAAATTGCACCAGACAAGGCTGAATGGATGCAAGTAGCAACCCTATTTTTCTTCATTTTCTCCTCATCATGTTGCTTGATTTGAGCTATTGTTGGATTAGCTATAAGTGGTGGAACCTCCCATCATGCTCTATAATTTCCCATAATCCCATAGACGTCAAATAAGACTTCATTTTGACATCTCAAATCCGATGATTTTCCTAAGAAAATTGAGGAACAATAAGAGCAGCAAAGTTTCCTGATGCCATCAAATCTCTCAATGTGTTTAAACCTCACAACCTTTAAGAATGTAGCTCTGATACCACTGTTGGAATTCTAAATTTCATAGAAAACTCGCAAATAAATTTCAACAAATTTTAAATGAACTTCACAAACAAATTTCAGAGAAAATAACTCAAAATAAAACTTCCTTTCTCTAACTTCTCATTAACATTAGGCTACTTACCTAATACACTAGCTACTAATATGATCACTTTGGTTAGACAAATCTCTCTAAGTTTAGAAGAGACACACATACAGAACTAACAACAATTAATATATCAGATTTTGGGGATTATAAAAAACAAGAAAAGCATTACAAAATCTCTAGAAAAATCTCATTACTTCAACACTGACTTAGTCTCATAAGGCTTCTCATATGTGCAGAGATACTATAAGGCTATAAAGCAATCACAGTTCCATACAAGGAAGATAAAAGATCACTATATGCTCTACTAGTGGTGGTAGCAGACATGAAGTTCAGATATGTTCCTACCTGGCAAAGTTATGGAAATCAAAAATGGGCTGGAGATCGCCATGCAACATGAAGGAATATTAGTGCAAATTAAGCAAAAGCAACGTGGTGGGTGAAATTTCAAACAATTTAAAATGTCACTTTCACCTAAATGAGTCCAATAATCATTCAAGCAATCTACTAATCAGTTGTAAAACACATAAGAAATAAAGAAGATCAAGTGATAATCATATTACCTCTTGAAGTGTATGAACTCCAATTCTTCTTTCCTCTCCAAAAGCTCCTCAAATGTTAAGCCTTTAGATTGTCCACACCAAGTTCCACCTCTAAGGCATACTTTGATTTGTTTAGATGTTCTTGATTCTCTCTCTTGGTAACCCAATTGAATGCAAGATCTTCTAATACAAATCCTAATTTATATGTATAGGTGACCCAAAAGCAACCCAAACCCAATTTGTAATTTCAGTGACCTAGCTGCTATATAGACCATGGGTAAACATCTATTACTCTCAAGTCCTCTATTAATTTGGATTTTGATTAGAATTTTGGACTGTTATTTAATAGGTGAACTTAATTATTTAACTTTAAATTTTGCTATTTATATTCTCAAGTTTTGAGAAATAAGTTTCATTATAATGCTTATTAAATCTATAATTTTTATCATCCTTTGTGATCTATCTTTATTCTATATTTTTTTTATCATCCTTTTGCTATTTCATGGTTTACCACTTATCTATGTTTGATATACTTGGAATATCAGAGGTGTGTGATTTTCAATTTAATTTTTAAAGTTGTCATAAGAAGTTAACTTACTTGAGTAACTAAAGTACCAATATCCAAAAATCTTAATACTTGTAATGCTCTTAACTATGGCCATATGGTAACTTGGAATCCATTAAAGGGCAATGATTGAGTCTAATGTCATTATGGTCATTAATGTTCTGTAAATTCAATCTTTACTCTGCCTATGTTTGAAAAGAATGTTAGTCATGCTTTTCCGCTTTTAAAATTGTGATGTGATGATTTCAGAAGGTGTATGATTGGTGTTTTTTTTTTTTTTTTCTTAGATGAGATTTAACCAAAATAGTTTAACTTGTTCTCCACTTTTTAGGTTTTTGAGGAGTGGCATTTGAAAGACAACAATATTAATTTGATTTTCAAGGCATCCAATTGAAGGGGATACGCTACTTAAACTTGTAAGTTATTATCTTTTCCTTATTGCTAAAACTATGAATGTCAAATGAAATTGTGTTTCTAAATAATAAAAAAAAATCAGAATTTGATTTTCAAGGCATCCAGTTGAAGGGGATGTTCTCCATGATGGTTTAAGTTGGTTTTAATTGAAGATAATATTTGGTAGCTTAAATTTGTATTCGAGTTTGAATTTTTGAAATGTCTTATTTGGTTAAAAGTTTTGAATACTGGGTTGTTCTCTCATTATTAGCTAGTTATTTTGCTAAGGTATGGGCTAAGTAATGCTCTACTACTGCTACCTTGGCTTTCTAATACCATGTGGCACAATAGTAAAACTTACCATCATCTTCATTTTTGTCACTACTATTATCATCTTTTTTGTCATCAGTATCATCATCACAATAGTCAATTATAGTATCATCTTCTTCATCACTATAATCTTCTTCATCAATTAAATTTTCATCAACTTTTTTCTTGTTCTTGAATTGATTTTTGAATTGAGGCAATAATGCTACTATCAATTTCATCAAGAACTACATTTTTTCGAACCAATGATTCCATATTTTTCTCATCTATTTGTTCAACCTCATTAACATCATCTATCTCAAATTATTGATATGGCTCATCATTCATAACGAATATTTCATTTCTTTTTGCAATTTCTGGAACACTGTATATATTTCTTGGACATACTTTTTGCACAATTTTCCAACTACTTCCATTTTTTATGTCATCAACATAGATAACTTGCTCTACTTGTGTGGCTAGCACATAGGGATCATTACGTACCATTTTCGACTTGTATTAAGACCCACTAATCGACCATATGTCTTTAATCCATTTCTTTTGTCACTTACATTCCACCAGTCACATTTAAATAAGAAAATATGATGTCAATACCAATATTCTAGATCAATGATACAAAATAACATATAAAACATAAATTCATCACTTTTAAAAAAATATATTTTGTTCTCTTACTAATATAACTGATAAATATACAGTTTACAAATAATGAATCTACACCATATATTTGATAAATCTATAAATAATACTTAATGAACATGTTGCTTTTATTGCTTTGAATTCTACTCAATTTAGATAACAGAGCTAGTTGTTGATTAATAAAAAAAATAGATAATTTAGTATTGATTTATAATCATGAATCTGGCAGTAAAAAATAAAGAATCTGCATATGATATATGATGAATCTAAACGTTAGATCTAATGAACCTAATAGTTATATGTAATGAATCTAAATTTTAAATCTAAAAATCTCATAATTATATGTGAAATATTAAATAATGGAAATTATAAATATGAGGAATGAATAAAATTAAATTATAGAATAATTAAACCATGAATTTGACAATAAAATATAATGAATCTGTATGTGATATATGATGAATCTAAATGTTATATCTAATGAATTTGGTAGTTATATGTGATAAACCTAAACTTTAAATCTAATAAACCTTATAATTTAAAACTTAATATGAATATACAGTTTACAAATGATGAATTTACACTATATATTTGATGAATCTATAAGTAATACTTAATGAATATATTGCCTATATTGCTTTGAATTCTACTCGATCTAGGTAACAGAGTTAGTTGTTGATTAATAAAAAAAATAAATAATTTAGTATTGATTTATAATCATGAATATGACAATAAAAGATAATGAATCTGCATATGATATATGATGAACCTAAACATTATATATAATAAACCTGATAATTATATATAATGAACCTAAACTTTAAATCTAATAAACCTCATAATTATATGTGAAATATTAAAGAATAAAAATTATAAATATAAAGAATGAAAAAAATTAAATTATAGAATAATTAAATCATAAATCTGATAGTAAAAGATAATGAATCTACATATGATATATTATGAATTTAAACGTTATATCTAATGAATTTAATAATTATATGTGATGAACCTAAACTTTAAATTTGATAAACTTGATAATTTAAAGTTTAATATCAATCTACAATTTACAAATGATAAATATATACTATATATTTGGTGAATTTATAAGTAATACTTAATAAACATGTTGCTTATAACTGGTGAACATGATAATTATATAAATTATATTTGATGGTGAATTTTCAATGAATTTATTATTATTTAAAAAAAGATTTGGTTTTTGAAAATTCATTGTCATAAAAAAGATAAATATGATATTTATTATAAAAAAGATAAATATGATGTTTATCTTTTTGTTAAATTATCCTTAAAAACATTTTAAAAAATTACCCATAAAAATGTTAAAATTTATAAATAAAAATTACATTGAAAAATTAATGATATTAAAATTAATTATGAATATAAGAATTAAATAAAAAAATCAACCATTAATATAATCTTTTTCTTATAAAAATTAATATAAATTTAATTAGAACAATTAAACAAATAAAAAAAACTCAAACATTAATATAATTTTTTCTTAGAGAAATAAAATAAAATAAAAACAATTTTAATTGTAAATATTATAAACAAATAAAAAAAAGGCAAAAAAGAAAACAAAAGAAACAAAGAATAACTCAAAAAAAGAATAACTCAAAAAGAAAAAAAATAACTCAAAAAGAAAAAAAAAGATTAACTGAAAAGGAAAAAAATTAATTGAAAAAAGAAATAAAAACAAATAATATTTATTTTAAAAAAAAGCTAGGCTAGCATGCTAACCATTTATGCCATGTAGACTTTTTAATTTTTTACTATATATATTATAGTTAACATGTATCTTGGTACTATAATGCACAATGGTCCCAAGTCCATGATATAATTTATTAGCAAGGCTAACAATAAGCAAGATTAGAATCTATCTACATCTATATATATATTTATACTAGATAATCACCTTTGCGATGCTATGGGTGATTTTTTAAATGTGACATATTGCATAAAAATTCATTTGGTAAATAATATTATTTAAAATTATTGATTAAATTATTTCAACTATCATAAATTTATAAAAGACAATATATATACAAAGAATTTAAAAAAAAAAAAACCCTCAACATTGAGATTTTAGAAAAGTCTTGATAATAGTCACAATAATTATATTGTTCATATGCCTAATCAATAACCATCCTCACTTCAAGACCAACTTAACCTTTATTTTGTAAAGGTTTTTGTCTGCCATCAAAAATAAATAAAGAAAAACCTCGGTTCTAAACTCATTCACTACAATTCACCATATTGAGAACTCAAGAATAGCTCTATTGAGTCTGCTTCAACAATCCAACAATAAAATCCCCTTTTAAAAAACATCAATTCAAGCAGGACCCTCGCTTGAGGTCCTTTACAACTCACAACATTCAAAGCAAAATAATAGTTCAATCACCTGTGCGATGCTATGGGTGATTTTTTAAATGCGACATATTGCATAAAATTTATTTGGTAAATAATATTATTTAAATTTATTGATTAAATTATTTCAACTATCATAAATTTATAAAAGACAATATATATACAAAGAATAAAAAAAAAAAAAAAAAAACCCTCAACATTGAGTTTTTAGAAAAGTCTTGGTAATAGTCACAATAATTATATTGTTCATATGCCTAATCAATAACCATCCTCACTTCAAGACTAACTTAACCTTTATTTTGTAAAGGTTTTTGCCTACCATTAGAAACAAATAAAGAAAAACCTCGGTTCCAAGCTCATTCACTATAAGTCACCATATCGAAAACTCAAGAATAGCTCAGTTGAGTCTGCTTCAACAATCCAACAATAAAATCCCCCTTTTAAAAACATCAATTCAAGCAAGACCCTCACTTAAGGTCCTTTACAACTCACAACATTCAAAGCAAAATAATAGTTCAATAGCTTTATTATGTCTAATTCAAAAGTAATTATACAAATTTCAATCGGAAACAAAATTACAGAGTCTTGAGCATTGAATGACAACAAACAAATTAAACAATCCTAATTCCAGTTCATTCACTAAAGTTCCATACAAATGGTAGTGAAAAGTCTCAAAATTCAACTTCAAGAAGAATTCACAATACTCACCCAGTCTAAGTCATTAATTCCATACTAAACAACCTCAAGACCTTTGGCAGCCACCATTTCCTTGTCCCCATCATTCAAAGAGTTCCTGCTAAAAAATTCCATCAACTCTTCATATGCTTCATAGTCATAACTTTATTTTGAGAGAAATAACTATTATCATATGAAATCATCCAAAATTACACATAATCTAACCTCAGAATTAACATGCTCATTCTTTCAAGAATAAATAAACAATTTGAGGGGTGAAAGAACCCAAAGTTGTGCATTGACAATTTGAACAATAATAAAATTGAAGAAATTATGCAAATTATTTTCTGCCTTTGCTTCTGATGATGCTTCTCCAAATCCTAAACCAGCAAAAACCAATCAATTAAAACCATGTATCCATGATACAAAAAAAAAAAAAAAAAAAAAGTCGCTTTGAATTTACTCTACCAAATCTAATAACTATAATACACTATGCCAACCCCATATTTTGGATTTTCAAAAATTATGACTCTTTAAAATCTAGTCCACCTATAGATATACCACTAGATATTCTTGAAAAGGGGATGAAAAATCATTGTCCTTATAAAAAGAATCAAGACAGAAGCAAAAGAATTTGAAAATGTTTAGAAGTTGAAAAATGGGTCGTCCAAATTAACATAATGTCCTAGCAAAATGAAGAGGCGATCAATTTAGAGAAAAGAACAAGAAAAAGGAAGACAAGAAAAAAAAAAAAAAAGCTTTTGAAGATGCTACCAATATATCCATATTGAAAGATCCAGCCCCTTAGTTCATCTATATAAAAAGAAGCATTACTTTTGCTATTAATTTATGATATGATAGAAATTGCATAAAATCAATGAAGTAAGGTGAGAGGGACATCTTCTTCATGTTGATATCTTCTTTCTTGTAGACAATGTTGGCTAAACGGCAACCAAAATCTGCATTACAAATAACTAATCTATTGTCATTAGAGAGAAAATCAAAATAACAAATAAAGGGAACTAAATAAAAAAAAAAAAAAAAAAAAAAAAAAAAAAAAAACCTACATCTGGTGAAATTATGAATTACCAAATGTGAAGCCGAGTGTAATTAGAGCTTTATTGTATTTAAAAAAAAAAAAAGAAAATTACAAAAACTAAAATAAAATTTAAGGCTTTTCCAATTAAAAACTCAAAATCACATTAAATCCCAATATAAATAGTTAGTCATTGCGAATCTAAAGATAATAATATTCACATTCTTCATTTAATATACATTATGATGTAGAGAATTACATCCCAAAGCAACAAATGATAAATAATTAAAAATAAGCTTAGTTTTACTAATTATTTTGTTGCTTAACATTTAACATTTTTTTTTTCCTTTAAACTATTTAATGCTTTGTCATTTTGCTTCTGGAACAATACCTATTTGCTATTAAGCATGTCCCCCTCCATGGCTCCATTAATAAACCTTAATGCCAATTACTTTCCTTAAAATCAATTCATAATTATAATTTACACTGAATGATAGAAAATACAGATATGACATTGTAAGGAGTTTCATAAAATATATTCCACACTACAGAGGGGCAGAATACCACAGCTATCATCATTATGTTAGTGTCCAAAGTCTAAGCACCTTTGCATCAATTTTCACATATTGTGATTATATTTATGGAACTAATAAAGTAAGTACTGATAAAGTAAGTACTAATAAAGTAAGTTAATTCAACACTTACAAAGAAAATCTAATCAAAATATTAAAAAAAATACCATTTGAAATTAAAAAAAAAAAAAAAGGTTACACAATGTTATTAACGCATGATGATTTTTATTTCTTTTAGAGTTACACTTATGCTATGTTTGGTTCATGAAATATCCAAAGAATAAAATTGCTATTCTATATAGAATAGTTATTCTAAACTTTAATTCAAATTTTAGATAAGAATAATAATTTCATAGAATAGCAATTTCACAATTTTTATAAAATACATATTTCATAAAAAATTAAGGAATTGATATTTTTTAGGTTATGGAATAGAGTATTTCCATTTTCACCGTTAAAAAATATTGGCAAGCCCAATTCACTACTTTTACTTTGTTTTTTTTTACTTTTAGATTTTCATTTTCATTTTTTATTTTTTAAATTTTAAGTCAAATAAAAATTTTATTTATTATGCATTTAAATTATTTTTTAAATAAAATTTAGTAAAATTATATTTAATTTATTATTAATAGTGAAATTAATTTATAAAAATGATATTATGATCATTTATGTGAATAGAATAATTATTTTATATTATGAACCAAATTATGGAATTAAAATAATTATTTTATTTCTACCCTATTCTATTTCTCAAGAATAATTATTTTATTCTTTGTGTATTCTATTCCACAAATCAAATATACCCTTATAGATATCTATCTTGAAAAAGGTAATTTGATAAATTGTTTGATATAAATTCATAAAATAAAAAAAAGGCTCAACTAATCCAACGCCTGATACATGTTGCTAAAATACATTAAATGATTCATCATCCAAATCTATTAGTGTAGACACCCTTGCCGTTGGATTGCTTTCCAGTAATCATTTTGGCTACGTTGTTTGAATTTCATTAAATCAACTTAGTGGTTGACAAATCAAAATAACCCAAGTTTAAATTAAATTTAAATGTTTGAAAAGCTTCAAAATCAATATTAGATTAGTTGTCAATGATCAATCTTTTATCTCATAATATAAAATCTTTAGGAAGATCAATCATAATCTTGAATATCAAGAATTGAAAATTTAATATTGGATTAGATTTCGCTAAAAGAAAGATGACTACTCCCTTGGACAGCTGGCCTATGTGAGGCTTCCGTTTGATGACCCTCGCTTACCACATCAGCCATGGGCCATCACTATCCTTAATCTCATTATCCATGGTCGGAGAAATACTACCCATAAACAAATACCAAACCTCGAAAACAAATGGCAAAAATTTACATAAACACACGCAATAGAAAAAGAGAAGTGGAAACCCAAAGTAAAGTAAAAATAAAAACACAGCAACCAATTTAAAGCCACAAAATCATTAAGAACCAAAAAGAAAACAATTTAGGGCTTGCAAAGGGCATGAATTGCTATGAACACAAAGACAAAAAAAGCCCAAGAAAACGTCATTATTTTGTGCGATGCTTGGAGCGAGGAAAGGCTGAAGGCAAGAAGACTTAAAACCCAAGTTAAACACTGTTGTTTTGATGCAAAGCAAGAAGTAAGCTAAACAAAAGACCAAAAAGCCATGGAAAACAAAAATAATGGAACTAAAAGCAACCAAATTTCTCAAAAACCATGAAATTTCCACTGAGAAATCAATTATAGTTTATTGTTCATAAGCTTTTCCAATTTTATTGTATTTATTAATAATATAAAAATTGAACTCGAGGGCATGTAGTACTTATACTAAGAAGCTTGAACTTGAGGAGGCCACATCACCTAACTCTCAAGTTCATGTTGGGGTTCCTACTTCTTCAATGATTGTTTTTTTAGAACATCAATATCATTCTATTTAATTAACTGTGTACTTGGGTTTTTGATTCAACCATTGTTCACAAGGAATTTTTCATATACCAACTCAATCCAATGCCGTGTTTCTCTTTATTCAGTTTAACTAAGTAGGTCTGTTTTTATCTCTAGTTTTGCTTTCAGTTTTCAAATCCTAGAATTTGCATTTTTTTTTTACTCACTAAATCTTATATTTCATTATGAATTTTTGCATTATTTAATTATGTATATTTTGCAATTTTTTATTGATACACCATGGTTGAATAGGAATTTTGATTTGCATTGCTTGAGTAGATGGGGAATTGGGGATCTCAATTAGAATACAAAATTAGAACAAAGATCCAAAGGCTGAAATCAAAACTGTAGTAGCTTTAATTTCAACTCCCTCAATGAAAAATGAAAAAACAATACCCACAAAACCTAAATAGGTAAAACAACAGTTTGGAATTTTTTCACTACACCTTGCCCAGTTGTTTTAGGCATATGTAGGAGTAGGACTGTCAGATTTTTATTTGGGGTGGGTGCTTTATGGTTGATGATTAGACTTGATATGCTGTTGTGGGTATCTCTGCTTTGGACCTTTATGTGAAATATAGGGAATTCGTTGATGCAAGTAGAATTTTCTATAAAATTTTGTAAAAGGATTATAGTGTTTGGAATTTGATAATTATAGGGTCGAAGAGCAAGTTTCTTGTTGAGCTTGAAGTTTGTTTAGGAATATGGTACAAAAGGGGTACAAGTTGATAATATGACTACTACAGGTTGATAATATGACTATTCTAAGTATTTTGATTTTTCGAATGCCTTAGAGATGTTGGTTATGGCTGTCACTCTCCAATATTCAGGAGATAGACTTTGTGATTCACAATCAATTCATATCCAAGTCCAAAGAGACTTTTCAAGTTTTTCCATTATTGCTAGCTACCAAAAAAGCAAAATGGCAATTCAATAAGTCATCTTTTTTTATTAATGAACTCAAAACTCGAGGTTGAGTTTTTCCAACAAGGGGAGAATGATGGAGAATAGGAATTAAAGAATATTCAAACACAAATATGTAAGAAACTTAGAATTCTAGTATAAGATTTAATATAAGTTTATTAGAGAAATCATAGAGTAATTCTTAGTTGTTATAATTTTATTTATATATCTATTTAAATATATGAGTTGTTGGTCCATTGTTTAGGGTTTAAGGGGGGCAATCTGTAATTTCTGGCTTTGCTAGAAAATCTATCCCTCTTTCTTTAGGAATGCTTATATTTATTTTTATGTCATATTTTAGAGTCCTTATGGTTTAGGATAATTAGATAATGTTATTCCTTATAGTTGATTTTAGGAGTCCAAATCCTTAAAGGACATGGACTAGTTTTGTAGTAATTTTCTTAAAGTTTAGGACTAGTTTAAGTCTCTATAAATACCTAGGATTGTAATGCTTTTAATTCAATTTTGCTATTAAGTAAAAAACCAAAAACTATGCTATTTCTAGTTGCATTATGCAATTCAACCTTAGTTGTGATGCCGTGTGAACTTGGGTATGATGCCTACGGAAGTTTACGTGAAGCTTAAATTATTTTCTCTTATTTTACTTTTCATGTTATTGTTCATAATGCTTAATTTCTTCACAAACAACTCCATTATTCTTTGTTCTTATTATGTTTTGCTTTTTCAAATCCATTATTTGCAAACTCGAATTCTCCACCTAAGGTTTTTATTTGTCTTTATATTAACCTAAAATTCACCCTTTGTAGCCAACCTTTCAATCCGTCTTGCATTAAGAGGTGGCTTGATAGAAGAAACAAAATTCATAGGAAAGTATTAAAGAATATTTTATTCGATAGAGATGTTGCAATTGGGAACTTATTGATTAATATGTATGCAAAATGCAGGTACCTAGGTGATGCAGAGAGAAGGTTTCTCAAAATATGTAGAATTTGAATGTGGTGACATGGACTACAATGAATTTGCATATGAATGTTGTAGAAAAAATGTTTTTGCTGGAGTTATGATCTTATAATACTAGGAGATTTCTTTTGTTGATTGATACTTGAGAATAAAAAAATGGCTTATAAAATTTTTAGCGGGATTAAGTTCTATTAAATGCACTTCTGTTTGATAAACTTCAGTTGCATATTGATTACTGATAGACTAAATGCCTAGGCTTTTAGACGATAACTGGATGTGGAAAAAAAAAAAAAAAAACAAGAGGTTGTAGAGGATCAAAATAGTTTCACCTGTGCCTTTCATGAAGTTTCCACTTCAGGAACAAAAGAATATGTTTGGTAAAAATGAGAAGAAAATTGACACTCTCATCAGCACCAAACCAACTAGTTATTGTAGGTATACTTCAATATTTACTTATTTAAATTTTTCTTTGGCAACTTTTTCTCTCTCTTTTTCCCTTCATATAGTCAAGAATTTTTTTTTTTTAAAAAAAAGCAAGGAGTAATAATCTTTTTTATTTTTTTTGGGTTCAAAATCTTTGTTTACATTAGTACAAGTTGTTCTACTATGTGCGTCCATTGGCATTAGGTACTTCATATGCTCTTGGCCTATTTCTTTTCATCTACATTGAACCTTCACATAAATAATTTTACATCTCATAAAACTTTGGCGCTGATCTCCTTTGAAATGACAACTACTTTAGATTCAAACTAATTTGGGAGAGTTAAGTATGAAATAATGAACTACAATTTGATAAGAAAAATTCAAAGATCATCCAGATTGTATGAAGCTAGGAAAATAATAGCATTTTATAAAATATTTCATTGAAATATATGTAATGTTGAACCCCCAAACTTAAGTCTTCCAATAAAGAAATTGTTGATACCTGGTTATGAATAACCTATAAGATTGTTGTTTTCTTAATGTCATGAGAGATGAAATTTTGAATAAATATGTCTGATATTTACAAGTTGCCTCCTGTGTGCAATCCTAATTTGCTAAACATAACTTACAACATTGTTTTGATTTTTAGCACAAGTTTCTATTTGAGCCCTTGATGTCATTATTCTTTGCAATTTACTTATGTCACATTTTCAATATATTTTGCATGCAATACAAATTATTTGTTGAGAATTAATCAATGAGAATAGGCATTGTTCTTTGCTTCTTCTTTCTTGATCATCGTCTTCTTCTTCACCAACTTCCCCTTTGTTCCCTTACACATTTAAAATGATCAGATTCCTACAAGTCTTGATCTCTTTCGATAATCCAATAGTGAAATTATTTTCTCACAAGTCTAGAACTTCTAAGCTACAATTCTCACCAAAACTTGAACCCAAAACTTTTGCATTAAGAAAATTCTTAGAAACTAAAAACTCCTTTATCCTTGAAAATCCATTCCATATCCCTCGACTAAATAGAATTGAGCTCAAATCAAGATACTGCAAATTCAAGCACCCATAAAAAAAATTATCAATTCTACCTGTGAGCATCAGTACATCAAATGGTTGCGCCATGCTTGTTTATAAAAGATATTGTTTGTGTATCATAGTAGTTAGAGAATTTATTTACATTCTTTGTAAGACTAATTCATCTGGTGATTAGAATATCTGAGTTACAATCCTAAGGGATTGAAGAAATCCATGAAGCCAACATGAAACCTATTCTTTTTCTGTAGATCATCCTAAAGGGTAATTTCAGTTCCAAAAAAAAAACCAAGGGCATCTAAGATTAATGGTTGCTATAAGAAGTATTGCCTTCTTAAGGTTAGTTAATTGCAAGTTTTAGTTTGATAGGTCAAGCATCAAGGTCTTTTATCATTCTTGATTTATTTTTTATTTGAATGAGTGCTAGTGTGCTACGCAAAATTTGAAACTTTTGGATTTTACGGTAAAAGTTGGGGTTTAGAAAGGGGAAAAACCTGGCTTAATTTTTTTTTTTCTTAAAGAACCCTTCCTTTGTTAGAGTCTCAGATGTTGAGTTGGAAGTGAAAGTTTTAATTTTTGTTTTTCGAATTTTGTTTACTTTTCTAGCTATATATACATATGGATTGAGTGAATCAATTAAAAAGAAATGCAGGGGGGATGCGTGTGAGGGATTTGATTCTTTTGATTCTAAGTTTGAGTCATATTCACAATGCATAATGTATAGAAATTGTTTAACAACAAACAAAATCAAAAGAATGGAAATATGGGAGTGGGGAAAAAAACCAAATTCTCTACAATATCTCTTTCTAGGCTATTGGATTATAACCTTATAGGTTGGGATTGCCTTTTGGTATTTCTTAGAAATTTGCATGTTCTCCTTCAAACCTGTAGTGGTTTCATTTATCTCCTTTTTCATTTGCAACCTTTGCAATTTGTCCATAAAATATTTCTCTTCTTAGGCCACTCCCCCTCCCCTCCGCAGAAAAAAAAAAAAAAAAAAGAAGGAAGAAGAGAAGAATTATTACATGGAAATGCCCAATTTAGGGGGCTTGAACTTTCGTAAAATGCTCAATTTGGTGTCTTGTAAAAAAATTTATTTAATTAAATGCTTAAAGTCACCAAATTGGCTCAATCAAGGGCTTCACGTGCTATTACATGACCATAACTGACGTTATGTAGGCCATGCAAAATCAGAAGTGGAATCCACTTTATATTTTTAAATAATAAAAAATATTAAACTTTATTTTAAATAACAAAAGATTATTAATTTTCATTTTTTAAATAATAAAAATTATTAAAATTAAGTACTTAAAATATGAATCAAAAAATATAAATATAAATAAAAAAATAAAACTCGGATATCAGTTTCAAAATGAAACCTAGGTCTGAGTTTCAAAATGAAACCCAAATTTGAGTAAAAGAATATGCAAATCCACAAACAAACTATGATGCAAGGTCTCCATCATCATCAACAACTCGCTACACTTCATTTTGTGGTTCTT
Organism: Reutealis trisperma; assembly: GCA_947687605.1. Taxonomy (NCBI): domain Eukaryota; kingdom Viridiplantae; phylum Streptophyta; class Magnoliopsida; order Malpighiales; family Euphorbiaceae; genus Reutealis; species Reutealis trisperma. Next base: position 132,985 of record CANTUT010000505.1, on the reverse strand, counting down.
CCCACCGACGATGATGATTGGTTGGAGAAGGGTGTTTTGCACATCAATTCCTAAAGAATGAGAAATCCAGTATTTACAGAGAGAGAAAAACAGCAGTGCAACAATAATACAACCATAATCACCTCCTCTTCCGCCACCGCTAATAGCAATAGCCCAAGAATAAGCTCCAATTTTGGGTTTTTTTTCCCCAATCCATCAACACCTCATTTGCAATCTCAACCTATATCAAGCCTAAGTCTATGGTGCAGAACCACCACAAATACCACCTCATAGTTGAGGTTCTATGGAGAGTGTTCTTTTTTGGAAGACTCCAATTTGTATAATCGATCATATGGAAATTTGGATTTTCTAAATCTTTAGATTTTGCTTCTAAAATCGAACTCAGATCTGGGTTATCATTTTTTTTAGTTTTTAATTTTAATATTTGATCATTTTATTATATATTTTTAAATTTTAATAATTTTTATATTTAAAAATATAAATGGACCCCACATAAATTAACCTTACTAACCTCACAAATAGAAACCATTAGTTTTAATGGAAAAGCCATTAATAGAGCAAATTTGGTGACTTTAAGTCTTTAATTGAACGAAATTTTTTTATAAGACACTAAATTGAGCATTTTGCAAAAGTTGATGCTCCAAATTGGGTATTCCTCTGAATTATAGAAATCAAAACTTTCACTATTCCATTGCAGCTATAAAATAAGGTTTTTGATTGAGTTAATTCCATTTCTTTTGTACTTTATTTTCAAATTTTCCTTTTAATCTCTTTGGCCAAAGAATAAAAGGGCCAACCTCTGTTTAGTGGATTAGTAAATTGAAGAAAAATTGAGAAAAAAAAATGTCAAATGTTTCTTTTTATTTTTGCTTTCTGTAGATTGATAATCTCATCAAGACCGAACCAATTAGTTGTAGTAGGTATTTTTCAGTCAGTACCTATTTAAAATTTTTTCCCCAACAATTTTTTCTTTTCCTTTTTCCTTCAATTAGTCAAGAATTAAAATAAATAAATAAAAGCAAGGAGTGGTATTCTTCTTCTTCTTCTTTATTTATTTATTTATTTATTTTTTGTTCATAATATCTCATGTGTGTCCATTGGGATTTTGCATTGGAAAAAAAGTGTATGGATTTTGTTGATAAATTCAATAAACAAAATGTCAGTAAGGCTGTTAGAAGTGTAACTGTTATACTTCTGGGGGAAAAAGAATTGAATACCCAAGAAAAAGAAATGTGGGAAGCAATAGCTGGCACATATTCATCCCACTCTTATTCAAAAAAAATGTTTGCTACATGACTGTCTAATTCTGAACATTTACGCTGCATACTCCCTCATATTCACTTGTGAGATGGATGTAATTTGACTTTCTTAGATTTGAAGGTTTTAATTCCTTTATGGAGATTTCTACTGTCACAGCCCGACTTAGGGAGCTATGATGATCCTAGGACACGGGAAGACATAAGGTCACCTACACCATTAAAATCCTTAGCTTATGTAAAATTACTGATCAAATACCCATATCTTATTCAATTAAATAAAATCTTATAAAATTTGCGAAATAGGCCCATAAATTTCTTACATCTTAAAAACAATTCTTATAAACTAAAGTAAAAGGAAAACATTTGAAGATAACTCAACAAAATAAAAGTCCAAATAATCCCAAACTTAAAACCATAATAAACATCAATTTCCAATCGATTCTCAAGTACTTCGCTTATTACCCCCGGAGCACTAAATTAAAGTTCACCAATACAAATGAATAAAGAGAACTCTACTATCTTCTAGGCAAAGCAACCACTCAAATGGAGGAACGGGCTTGAGTTAGTTACCTTAATCAATCTTGTCATCCTGAAATATATATAGAAAAGGGCGAGTAGAAGACTCAGTGAGAGTAGATGCACACATAGGGTATGTAAGAAAATAAACATGGGCTCAATAACATAGCTTGGTTGTAAAAATGAGGAATAAACAATAGGGTAGCAGAAACAATTTATAACTTATATTAACTTAGAAGTTGGGGCTATTGCCTTCTCTAATCAACTTATAGTATAAGACTGATTAGGTCCTATGGATAGCAATATTGGACTCCTACTAGCCGAAGTCTAGATACTTTGCCCTATCCATGGGTATACCTTGTGCACAAGTCCAATGTTCACCCCACATTGAGAAGGAATATTTCTACAGGCTTGGAAATGTAAACAATAACATATACATAACAAGAGTTTAACTTATATTAGGACTCTTATGAAAGAGTCCTACTTAGCTTAAAAGACTTGGTTTAAGGTTCACAATGTCATTACATGTCATAATATAGCTTAATGTGATTTTTGGGTTCAAACAATCAACTTAAAAAAAAGTCCTACTTAAGGTGAGACTCTTAAGCAAACATAGCTTATGAAATCATAATCAATCAAAGGACATGAAATCATGAAGGAAATCATTCAATATCAAAGAAACCATTTCATATTTACAAAGAAATAAGAGTGTGCATTACAACTCACCTTAAACTCCTATGCTCCTAGTTAACCGAGCTAAGTGGACCGCATAGCTTGAACCTCTTTAACCTCTACATCATAAATCAAATAGTTCTTTTTTAATTCATATAGTTAATAACTTATCATGTTTATGCATATTTTTACTTGAGTTGAACAATGACTCCTAGTCCCACTATGAATCTTTGATCAAACAAAGTCAACCTTTAATATTTTTCCTTATTTTGACTTTTAATCTTGATGATTTAATATTTTAATATTATTTTAATATGTTTTAATTCATCTTAGGTCATGGTCAAACTTTTGACTTTGACTTCTTAAGGTCAACCTTATACTAAAGGTACACCCTAATGAAAGTCTTAATATTTGACTTGTTCATACTAATTGACTTCATAAAATTTTAATTTATTTATTTAATTATATAATTATATCCTTAATTCGATATTTACATTTAATTTATTTAGAAACTAAATTCTTAGGTCTAGAGTTCACCCCTCAAAAGATTTCAACTCACCTATCCTTCGATTGCCTGTGTTCTTGTTATCAATTTCAAATTTTATTGCTTAATTGTTTAATTAATTTATTTAATTGCATAATTTTAATTAAAACTATGCTTAATTAACTTTAATTGGAAGGTTTCCAAATTTAAATTGTTCATAGATGTTTAAGAACATTTTTAAAATATACCTTGTGCACAAGTCCAATGTTCACCCCACATTGAGAAGGAATATTTCTGCAGGCTTGGAAATGTAAACAATAACACATACATAGCAAGAGTTTAACTTATATTAGGACTCTTATGAAAGAGTCCTACGTAGCTTAAAAGACTTGGTTTAAGGTTCACAATGTCATTACATGTCATAATATAGCTTAATGTGATTTTTGGGTTCAAACAATCAACTTAAAAAAAAGTCCTACTTAGCTTAATGTGATTTTTGGGTTCAAACAATCAACTTAAAAAAAAAGTCCTACTTAAGGTGGGACTCTTAAGCAAACATAGCTTATGAAATCATAATCAATCAAAGGACATGAAATCATGAAGGAAATCATTCAATATCAAAGAAACCATTTCATATTTACAAAGAAATAAGAGTGTGCATTACAACTCACCTTAAACTCCTGTGCTCCTAGTTAACCTCGCTAAGTGGACCGCATAGCTTGAACCTCTTTAACCTCTACATCATAAATCAAATAGTTCTTTTTTAATTCATATAGTCAATAACTTATCATGTTTATGCATATTTTTACTTAAGTGGTTGAGTTGAACAATGACTCCTAGTCCCACTATGAATCTTTGATCAAACAAAGTCAGCCTTTAATATTTTTCCTTATTTTGACTTTTAATCTTGATGATTTAATATTTTAATATTATTTTAATATGTTTTAATTCATCTTAGGTCATGGTCAAACTTTTGACTTTGACTTTTTAAGGTCAACCCTATACTAAAGGTACACCCTAATGAAAGTCTTAATATTTGACTTGTTCATACTAATTGACTTCATAAATTTTTAATTTATTTATTTAATTATATAATTATATCCTTAATTCGATATTTACATTTAATTTATTTAGAAACTAAATTCTTAGGTCTAAAGTTCACCCCTCAAAAGATTTCAACTCACCTATCCTTCGATTGCCTGTGTTCTTATTATTAATTTCAAATTTTATTGCTTAATTGTTTAATTAATTTATTTAATTGCATAATTTTAATTAAAACTATGCTTAATTAACTTTAATTGGAAAGTTTCCAAATTTAAATTGTTCATAGATGTTTAAGAACATTTTTAAAATTTCATTTTGGATTTCTCAATAATTAGAGCTCGGATTTTACTTTCAACAATTTTTATGTTCAATTGGTTCTAAACTCAACCAAAATCTACTTTAAAAAAAAATTACAGAACTTGGGAATTAATTTCCCCTTTTTTGGCTGAATGCTTCTTGCAATTTTTTTATTTTTTTTCGATTAATCATGTTCTTCACCATCAACCATACTTTTGTTTACAATCAACTTCCTTTTTCATTCCTAGGCACAATTCTTTTCTTAATTCAACAAATACCTATCCCATTCTACTAATTAATTCAATCCAACACCACATTGCCATGATTTATAAACATTTTTAATTGCTGTAAAAAAATAAAATAATAAAAAAAATTAAATTGAGAAAATAATTCTTCTCACCTTAATTCACAAGGATAATTTCACTCTCCTTCTACTAGCCTTAGCCAACCCTTCCAAGATTAAACAATAATAATTTTAATTTTTTTTAAAGCAGATACAGAAATAATTAGCCCATAAAAAAATAATTGAAAGGATTTAATATAGAGCAATTTTACCTTGTAAAAATCTTGCTTTTGTTATTAATTCTTGGGAATTCTTTTGATGAAAGAGACAGAAGAGAATTTTGTTTTGTTTTGTCTTTTTTTTTTTTTTTTTTTTTTAGTGGAGGATGGCGTGAACAGCTATTGAAAAGGAGGGGAGAGCAGCTGCTGGTTACTTAATATTCTAGGGTGTTCTCTTTTTTTTTTTTTTCTTTTTTTTTTTATTAATTTTAAAAAATAAATTACCGATTTTTAAGTTTCAGTGTAATTTTCTTATGCTTCTATTAAGAATTTGGAAAAATGTTCAACTAGACTTTGGTTCCAAATATTCTTAACTTTCATTTGGTATATTTATTTACAATTTTAGTCAAATAACCAAAATACTTATGATCAGTGGCAGCTGTCAGGATTATTTTCGATATTTTCGTGATTATTTTTTCGTTTCTTATTCTTTTTCATTCAAACAAAAAGCATTGCATTTTATGTAATATTTAGGACTTATTTTTAGTATTTTCTTATTTTTAACTCATATACCCCTAGTCCACTGTCTTAGGGTCAAAATAACCAAAATATCCCTTTTTACTATCATAACTTATTACTTACATTATTAAACATCCTAAAACATATTTGAACATAAAATAAGTCACATTATACCATTTTTAATGCACATTAGATCTAATAATTGTTATCTTTAGACAATGTGTTACATCTACAATATTATTTTTCATGCAGTGGGCATAATTTCATTGAGTGATTGATTTGATTTCAATCTTTAATTTAAATTTTGTAAGCCCTTTGACCTGCAGTATCTTTTTTTTTTCTTTTTCTTTTTTTTAACTGTGCAGTCAATTATTCCATTTTTAAATTTTTTTTAAAATGATCACATTGTTGGGAGAAAATGCCAGCACCAACTATAGTTAAACTATGGCTATAGATGTCTTTGAGATGCTTTCCTTGTACTTAGTTTTCCATCTTTAAGGATGCAAGAGAACAAAGGACACGAGGACAAAGGATGACTGTGATTCTGATTTTTATACAACTGTTTGCAGCTGCAATTTTAAATTTTTTCTAGAATTTAGAATAAATTCACCATATCTAATATGGTAAATTTATTCTATAACTGAACCAATTCAAGATGAGGCATGTATTTTTAAGCCAGTATATTTTTCGAAATTCAGCGAATTTTTTGAAGAAATATTCAACGAAGCACTACATGGGCATGAGGGTAGTGGCCAAAGACCATTAATAGGTCGATATGGAACTCATTGTTTAGTTTTTAGAAGTCTTTCTTTGTACTTGGATTTCATATTAATAATCTCATCATGGTAGTTGTTATAAGCTTTTAAATGGATACAGAGAAAGAATGAAGAAAGCTTTATGGTCTAGAAAAGTGAAGGAAAAGAAAAGATCTTTTGTTTTTTCTTTATCACATTTCTTCTTCGTGGCCTTAATATATCATGGCTTGAGAAGGTCCCATCCCCAACCACCTTTTTCACGAGAATCATGGATGTCTCTTTCCTTCTTCCATGTACAAGCTTGATTTAATGAATTATTTTGTATATGCAATTTACCAATGCATAATAACAGAGCAACAGTGAGATGTGTGGGTTGGGGTTAATCATAAGTACCATATTATAGGTTATTTATAAGTTTTAGTAAGAGCAGCCCCTGACTGGTTCTAATATAATTAATTATAATATTAACTATACTTCTACGACTCCAATAATCAATATTAGTATTCTTTTGATCTTCAATTAATCTATTTTTTTTATAATAAAACGGTAAATTAATTTGTGCTTTTAGCTAACTAAAAAAAATTATAGCATTCTATTTTGTTTAAAAATTAATGACAAAGTGAAAGTAAACAACTAAAAAGATTAACAATTAAATCAAAAATCAATTTGTTTTGTCTCGCTTTAAAAAAATGGACTCCTTTGTTTCTATATCTCCTTTATGTTTTTCTAATTATACTTCTGTTTCTCTTCCTTTGCTTTACTTCCACTGCTGCAAAGGCACTTCCATCCGTTGGGAAACCGCTATTCAGTAGCTTATAAAAACTGCCAATAGCTTGTTTGGTTCAACAATTGCAGTTAGCTGTTGGCAAATTCCAGCTTTCATCATTTCAGTTATAATTATGAATTGCTAACCACTAGGTTTTGAAGCGCTATTTCAAACTTTCTTTTGCTAGTGATTGGGAGGTCAAACCGCCAAACATTACTCCTAATTGCTCAACCAAACGGGCCCTAACTTTAATTTGGAATTTTTTGACTCCTTAAGAGACTCTTAGATCTTTGAAACCGCCTGTTTTTGGCTAGAGAAATTTTGATGTGACATAAGCAGGTTCTCCCTCCCTCTCTCTCTTTCTCTCTCTCTATTGCTCCCTTGCTTTTCATTCTGCCTGTTGAATTTTTATCAAAGTTCTGTTTTTGTGATTAAATTTTTTGAACTTCTTTTTGTAGTTTAGTTTTAGGGTTTATGAGTTTTTGATTTTCATATGTGAGTTCCCATTTCATATTTGTAATTTTTTTTTTTGTTTGGAAATTTGATTTAGAATTTATTGAGTTTCATATCTAAATTTAGGCAGCTATACTTCAATTGATTAATTGTTTGCAATAGGAAGACAAGAAACTTCAAATTCAAGGACTCAAACCTAGAATTACGGTCCACATTTAACATGGGGAATTATAGAGTATTTACTAGTCCTTTTTGGTTTAATTTATGCATCTAGTCCCTCTAACTTGTCCTGCTTCAATTTGACTTTTCGTTGAATTGTGTTGGGTGTTTCAATGTTGTTATATAATTTTGTTAAACTTTTTCAAAGCCATGGCAAGAACCCATGAATTGATCTATTTAATCTTACCTCAATTATCATAGGCAAAGAAGAAGTTTAGGTGGAGCGAAAAGGCAATAACTTGGCTTTTTCTGTTGCACAAAAGTTGAAGGAATTGGAGAACATGAGATGAGATGCTTAGCAGAGTTTCTAGACATTGCTTTTGCACTGTTGCTGCACGGCCATGGCTTTTTGCTGGCTTGGGAAATCCTGGCGAGAAATACAAAGGAACTCGACACAATGTAATATGCCACATTGTGCAAGGGAAAACCCCAATTTTGAGCTTTCTCACCATTATTTAACTTTTAAATACCTGTATTTTTCTTGAAGCAGGTGGGGTTTGAGATGATTGATGCATTTGCTGAATCACAAGGGATTTTGATGAATACAGTTCATTGCAAAGCTATCTTTGGAGAAGGCTTGTGAACTTCTTTCTAGTCAATTGCTGTACATATATGCAAACTTGCACTCACATACACACTCACTCTTCTGCATCCACACACTCATGTTTGCATTGAATCAAAAAAGTTATTTGAAGCTCATGAGGGTTTGATAATCCATCTTAGGTTTTATTGGCCGATCAGCATTTCTTGTCGCAAAGCCTCAAACTTACATGAATCTGAGTGGTGAATCTGTAAGTGATTTGGATGACATTGTTATTTAAAAAAGTGCAAATTCACGTTCTTAATGTTAATTATTATTATTAGTGTTACACTATACAGATACAAGCTGTACATATTTGTGTTTGTTTGTGTGTTCCAAAATATGAAATACATATTTGCAACAATCTAATATTAATTTCACAACACCTCTGATATTAATGTTTCTTTAAAAAAAAAATTTAATTGTCAATATCACATTAATATGTATTATTGGTTTTCTTATTTTAAATTTCTGAAAGTGCATCATGTAGTTTCTGTATGCAGCGAGGTTATTGACTTAAATTGTATTATTTGGTATTCTGGTTGTGTGTGACTGGAAAATGCACTGATGTTTGTCAAATGCATTTTGCTTTTGCTTGGGCCCAAGCAAGTGTTCCTCCATATGCACTACTACAAAGGGATGGAGAATATGGTTTAAGACAGAATTGAATTTAAAATATCGTAAAAAAAATGAGTTTCTTGTAGTTGCATACTACTGTTTACATTGAAGATGTTTGGAAGACCTAAAAAGGATGCAGCAGATGGCTATTTGGAAAATGCCAATCCTTGAATTTATTTCATGTATCATTGATGTTGCATTCATAGGAATTAGGAATGCTTTACGAACTTCCCTCATTACATGGTTTAAGTGTTGAACTGATAGAGACAGTTTTTTGTGCAAAATGTATATGCAGATTCGTGGAGTTGTTTTACAGGGCAGTGTTGTAAACTAAATTAAGTTAAAAAAAACAAAAAATTACTAGTGTATTGCCTTCGTCGTCGGAGCATTATACATGATGGGCTCTAATATAAAAATGGGCCAAAAAAACCAGATATGTAATAACCATATTTGAAAAATCCTACACTCAATGTGGAACTTTATTTTTTCAGAAATTGTTGTAAAGCATTATATTCAGTCTTGCTCACTCATCGTGACTAATAAAGTAATTTTTTTTTATTATACTCTTTTTCTAGACAAAAGTCAATAGTTAAGTTCTTTATGAGTTTTGGACAGAATATCTTCTATTTTATGGCTGTGGAGTTGCTATTTGCAAAATCATGTCTCTTTGCATTTTGATTTGTTAAGAATTACATTTGCATGCAGAGCCAAATAGGATGTTCTGCTGTGTTTTCCCTTTCTTGTTTTATCTGACGTGTTCTTGGCTTTGAGCATCCCATAGTTGTTAAAGGTGCCCCTGAGATGCAAGGTGCACCATGCGCATCCCCTAGGGCCTTAAAATGCCCAAGGCACGCGCCTTGGGCTATAGGCTTGAGCACGCCTTTGTTACAAAAGGCTCTTTTTATGTGTATTTTGTATTTTTTTTCAAAATAAAAGGGCTGAATAATATGAGCCTTTCATTTAAATCTTCAAATAACTTATGATAGATTTGCTAACACTCAATGATTTCAATAAAAAAGAAAGAAAGAAAGAAAAGAAGATTAAAAGAAAAAGAATTAGAGCAACTTCTTGCATCTATCAAAAATAAAAAAATTAAAAAAAAGAAAAGACAGAACGTTGCTCTCACAAAGAAAAAAAGAAAGAGAAGAAGTGGATATCTTTTCTCGCCAAGATTTAAAAAAAAAAAAAAATTTGGAAAGATTAGAAGAAGACAAGAAGTCGATTATCTCTTGACTCTTCCTTCCAAGCAACCAGGAAATTGGAAGAATCAACTTAAATTTGATGATGGTGAAGAAGATGGTATTGAGCTTGATGATGATTAATTATGCTTTAATAATTGATAAGTGCCTTAAGAATGGATGCTTTTAGTATTAGTAGGATTAGGACATAGGAATCTTATGCGTTTTGCATTAGAAACCTTTATTGCTAAGTTTTATAAGTGTGTTTATTTTGTTTGTTTTGGTCATATGTTATGTGTTTTAAGTACTAATAGAGTAATAGTCATATTTATTATATAAGCTTGTTAGTAGCATTTTTTTTTTTAATTTTTGTGGCTTATGTCTATTAGGCGCACGCCTTGCGCCTAGGCTTCAAGACCCCTTTGTGCCTTTGTGCACCTTGCGCTTTTAATAACTATGAAGCATCCTTACCTTATATGTTTCTGAGTTGGGAAAATTATATGTAATGAAGCTACAAATACTATTACTCCATGAAAAATGGGAGTAGTAAGTAAACACCTATTCAGAAGGGATAAAAATGTTTAAATTAAATTAAGCACCTGTAAAAAGTTGGTTTCATTTAGTGGTTACAAGATGCTTTAAGATTATGTTAATGAAAAGGATGAAGAGCATGTTTTGCTAAAGATGTGTAGTTTAGAAGTTTGGAGCATGATGGATGCTGTTGGACTCATGTTTGAGGAAGTTATAAATCTTTCTAAAATTTATGGTGTTGCTCTTCCTATGCATGGATTTCAATTTCCTTTGTCTGCTAGAGAAAAAAAAAAAGAAAAAAAGAAAAAAAGGGGGGAAAGGTAGGGTTGGATTATTCATATGCGTGTATATGTGTTTGTGAGTGGTGTTTTAAATTTTCGAACATATTTTTCTCAATATGTCAATATAATGACAATGACGGCAGCTTTGGTTGTTGAGTCACAATCAACAGGAAAAAAGTTGCTTGTTTTCTTTGATCTTCTGTTAATTACACTCATGAGTGCACCTGAGGAAATATCTTTATTAGTCTATTGTGACTTCGATGCTTTTTGCTCATTGGTTTCTATTGTTTATATTTATCAATAGAAATTTAACATACATTTGCACTATTTAGTATCTGGTGCTTGGCAATTGTAGTTAAATTATGGAATGAATGTTCTTGTGTTTTTAAGATATTGATTAATATATAAAAATCTAAGAATCTAATAAAAAAAATTGCTTGCATGTTTCTCCCATATGCAGACTGGACCACTCGCAGCTTACTATAAGCTACCTCTTAATCATGTTATTGTGGTAATCAACTCACTTCCTTGTGAATTTCCTCCTAAAGCTTTGGTAATTGATAAGTAATTTGGCTTTGCATATATGATGTTCTGCAATTGTAGGTTCATGATGATATGGACTTACCATGTGGAGTGCTTCGACTTCAACAAAAAGGAGGTCATGGACGCCACAATGGGTATGGATATTAAGAGAAACTTTTTAACTCAATCCTGATAAAGGAATATGCAAACAGTTGTATGCAAGTAATATGGTCTTGTTACCAACAAAATATGGTTGTGACAAAGAAAGAGGCTTGCAAAATATGAGCATGCTTTGAGGTGGGGAAATAAAAAAGGAAAATTGGTTAGTACTAGTTTATTGCCAATTGAAAATGGCATCTCTGGTGTACAGTTTTAGAAAGATTTCTTGGAGTGGTTATTCATCCAAAGGCTTAAACATTAATTTGATTCACTATGCAATTTCAAATTTGCTGTGAAATAACCAGGCTCAATATCCAGTGAACATTTTATGGTTTGAAGCTAATGAATAAGCTGACTATCCTTTCATAACAATTGTCCTTGATCCTTTTTTTTTCATTTTTCTTTTACTAGCCTGAAGAGTGTCATCTATAATTTTAGAGGGAACAAAGAATTTGCTCGGCTCAGGATTGGTTCGTCTGACAACCTAGATCATTTTGTTTGCTTCCAGAACATTCGATAAAATCTTAATTATTTTGATTTCATTCTTAGGAATTGGAAGGCCTCCAGGTCAAATGGATCCCAAAGCTTTCTTATTGCAGAAGTTTAACACAACAGCTCGAGAGCGGGTAAGTCCATGCTTCTAAATAAGTTTTGAGATTTGGCTAAATCTTCCTGTCAGTGTTAGAACATCCTGCAATAGTCAATGGAAACCTAAGCAGTTTCTACTCAATTTAGGAAGATTTTACAATCGAATCTAATGATGTATGCCTTTTCTTTTGGACAAGATTGATGCTGCTTTACCAGAGGGAGCTGCTGCATTAAAATCTATTTTGTCTAGAGGATTTACAGAAACCGCAAGATGCTTCAACCAAGAACAAAAGTACAAGCATATAAGATTGCAAACTATGCCGACATAGCTTGCGTAGGTATAAGATTTCTTTCACATAGTGTTTGACACTTGACTGTTTGGAAACACACCTCCTTTTTTTTTTTTTTTTTTGAAAAAAAAAAGTATTTTTTGAACACACTTTTAATGAAATGATCCTCATTTATAGTGTTAATATATTCTTAAACAACCTCACTAGAATCTAATAGGTGAACTATGAATTGTATTTGTAGGTTATAGTTATCTTTCTGCAGAACTTTTTAACATTTTGATGGTTTAGACTTTATGTTACTATATTTTAAGTATTATGTTTAGTGAAGTGAATTTTTAAAAGAATTCTATTGGAAAAAAGTTTCATGTGTAAACTTTGAAGGAAGATTACACAAATTAAAGAGGGAAAAATTATCTTATATTTCACCTTATATGTAATTTGAAGTTGTTTCTGTTTATTTTTTAGCTCTTTCCATATGTAATTTAGGTATTATTATTGTTTATTTTATATTTAACTTATTTTTATTTTTTGGCATTATAATACATTTTAGAGGCTTTTTGTTATGCACCAGGGATAAAGTGTTCCAATGCATATAAAATGATTAGATTATCAAATTTTAATCTTATCTATTAGATGAAATGATTTGTTACCTGCTAAATTGGTAACTAAATTTTAAATATCTAACTTATTACTTATCTTATTAATTAATTACTTAGGTTATGTTTGATTCGCAGAATAACATACGCAAGGAATAGAATAATTATTCTTAAAAAATTGAATAAGTATTCCAATTCTATAATTTGGTTTATAATATAACATAATTATTCTATTCTACGTAAATTATCATAATATCCTTATAAATTAATTTCATTAATAATATTAAAATTAAATATAATGTCATTAAATTTTATTTAAGAAATAATTTCTCTAACCAAAAAATATTTAAGAAATAATTTAATTGATAATAAATAAAATTTTTATTTGGTTTAAAATTAAAAAAAAAATTTTAATTAATTACCTACATTAATTTCTTATTCTATTTACTCAATTTTTTTTTTTTAAATTGATCAAGTTAAAATTTTAATATATATATATATATATATATATATATATATATATATATATATATATATATATATATATATATAACGAAAATCTGAAAAAAAAAAAAAAAAGATGATAGTATTGAACTTGAACTTGCTAATTTTATTTCATGAAATTAGTATATATATATATATATATATATTATTTCCTTGATTAATAGTTATATCGGTAATAAATTTTTTAAATAGAAAAATAAATACAGTGAAAGTCCTTTGAATAAATAAATATAAGAAAAATATATTTTTAAATTTAAATATAAATTCAAAATCGGATGAAACTCAAAATAATAATTTTTAAAAGTCCTAAGTCTATTATATTTTATTTAATTAATTACATGTCTAAATAAATAGGGTCACACTATATAACTAAAGTTACCTAAAAAATATATCAACTATTATCTGTTTTTGACCTATAATAGCAGGTAAAATGTATTGGGATATCCTATATATACTCATGCAAGATACATATGATAAAAATTTTACATGTAAAAGCTTAAATGTATGTGTATGTGTAAATATTAATATGTATTTTGCAAGACTAATATACAAAAGATGTTAATTATAAACGGGAAGTTGCATTCACATATAATAAAGTGTGTGTTCAATGGGTATATGCTGAGGCTTGTGTACTTGTAGTTTTAATGATTAAGTTATGATTCCTAAATATTTTATAATCAGTCTTTCTATCAAGCATTTTTTGAACTCTCTATTCACCAATAATAGTTAACATTTATTTTGAATATTTATGCCGTCCCAAAAAGGTTATTCACAGTGTAAGAAAATATCATTAATTGCTTGTCAATTTATATATTTTATTATATTTTTTCACTTATATCTTTGTATATACTCATTTATTACTACTTTTATTATTAATTTTGAGAATACAATCTTTCAATTAATAAGAATAAGATAGATATATATTTATATCTATTTTTAGAATGGACAAGTGTTTTGGAACATCCTAAAAAATAATAGTGGACAATTTTTTTGGAACGGAGGGAATATTTATTAAAAATATTCCTTTTAGAATATCAATAATAAAAAAGAAAAACATAATATGATATTAAAAAAAAAAACTAAATTCTGTTTTTGGTTTTGTTTAATTTAATTAGCATGTCTTGCTGAACATAGGATTTAGAGATGTTAAACCGTACTGAAAAATTGAACTAAAAATATCCATTGTTAGTTTGTTTTTTTTTTTTAATTGAACTTTCAAGAAAAATTTTTTTGTACTATTTTAAAAATTAATAATTATTCATACTAAGAACCGTACCAAATCGAAAAATTGAAACTAAAATCAATTATATATATATATATATATATATATATATATATATACTAGATTTTTTTTTAACATGTTTTACACGTTAATTTCTATTATAACTTATTACAATTAGTTAGATATATACATATTTATTCTAGATTTTCACTTTTTTCATTCTTAAGATTTAATGATCAGTTTTTTATTATATAAAATTATATACTTCTATATTAAGTGAAGTTTTTAATTAAAATGATATATAACTTCTCAAATAAATAATATGATATCAAAATCTTATTAGTTGATTTTTAAAATTATCATGGAAAAATATTTATATAATTTAATTATTTAATTTATTTTAGTTGTTGAATTCAAATTAAATTTTCATATGAAAAATTAAAAATTTAACGAAAATATAATTATACACAATAAATATTATCTAAATTATATTGTCGTGTATGTTTAATATAATTAGGCTGATAACACAAAACAATTATAAATTCAATATAAATATATGAATGTACTTTAAAAGGCAATATATATATAAAATTGAAAAAAAAAAGTCAAACATATCTAAATAAATTATCTTTTACAATTTTAAATGATATTTTTTTGTTAAAAATATGTTAGAGAAAAGAAAGGAAAGGCATTAATAAATACATTTTATTATAATTTTCTAAGTTATTTTGTTATTTTTATGTTGTCTATTATTTTCTCATAATTTTAATATAAATTGTATGTTTTTATTATTTTTAATAAACTTAATCTCTTTAACATATTATAGTTTAATTTTTATTTCTTTAGAAAATCAATAACAATTTTTTAGTGTCTATATGCACCACTATTTTAAAAATTGAACTGATGACTGAACCAAACAAGTCACTGGTTGAACAATTTGAACAATTTTTTTTTTATTTTTTGGTCATTTTACAAAAGATTTCCATTAATATAGATCCAATTGGTTAAAAACTAGTGAAAGCACAATTTCACCATAATTTCTGTTTTTAATGAGCTGGACTATCTGTCGATTTTCAATTGAACAGGCTAAACTAACTAGTCCAATTCTATTTTTATAGCACTAATATACACAAATTTTACCTCATCAATAATACACTTGTTATCTCTATTTAAATCCACGTCGGCACTCACATTAAGTTTTGATTTTCACTTTGATATCTATGATACTAACTTCTTAAAATGAGATTTTAATTCCATCAAAAATTTGTTCACATTTGGACTACTATCACTTATTTTTGTATTTGAAGTCTTATTAGTTATCACCAATAATTTTTTACAACCATTACTCTAATGCATTCAAATACTTTATATAAACTAATTTCACAAATGATGTAAGATTTAAGCTAAATCTAGACTCTTCAGCTACTACATCCAATAAACTATTTTTAGAAATAATATCATAATTATCATTTTTTCTTACAAGAAAAAACAGTTTAAACAAATGTACATTTTAATACATATATAATATTGAAAGAAGATGAGTTAAATATATATAAATAAATCATTTCTAACAATTTTAAATTATATTATTATGTTCAAGAATATCTTAGAGAAAAAAAAAAAAAGCAAATGAATTGATAGTTACTTTTTGTTATAATTTTTTAATTTATTTTGTTATTGTTATGTTGCTTAAATATTAATTATAGGTTGATTTTTATATTAATACTTGATACGTCTATTGTTTTCTTATAATTTTAATATAAATTGTATGTTTTTATTAGTTTTGATAAACTTGATATCTTTGACATATTATAGCTTAATTTCTCTTCTCGTAGAAAATCAATAATTTTTCTATTATTTGTATCTATCATTATTTTAAAAATCAAACATGACATGTTTATAGAGTACAACTAATTTTTTTTCTTTATTTCAATAAAAGACCTATTATGCATTCATATTATAATTAAATGTATCATTTGTGAATTTAATATCAATGTTAATTCAATATTAATTGTAGAGCTAAGTACGGTTCAATGGAATTTGGGGATGGAAAATTTTCGGAACCGAATGGAATTTTACGTTCTATCTCTGCAACCATACCGTGATATAATAATCTCCATACCAAACCATTTCAATTTTTTAGAACAATTCAATACAAAGATTGGGGTCTATCGCAATGGTTTGGTATAAAACAGGATAGAACGGAGATTTTGAGATTTTTTATTTCTAAATAATTAAAATATATATTTTCATCTTAAACTAATTTGTAATACCTCAAAATTTCTTAAAATTTTTATTATACTTTTACCTTATTTATGATTAAAATTATAAAAATTAATGGTTAAAATTAATTGACAATAAACTATAATATATGATACTATAAATTTAACATCATCACCGATTAAATTATATGGCTCAATAATAAATTAATAATATAATGGTCTTAAATTTTTAAATTGTGGGATTACAAATTTAAATTCATTAAAAAATGGCATCAAATTTATACATAAATTCATTACATTACTTAATGATTAACTTAATTAATTATACTGACAAATTAAAGAAATTGGTGGTATTATTACTACCTTCAAAGTTGTATAATCAAATGGATATTGTTTAAGTTAAAAAATTCTCATAGGATAAAATAATTAAATTATATTTGTTTTTGGATTTTAACCATGACATATTATTAATATTAGGATTATGCAAATTATTAAATTTTTATGAAATTTTAAAATAATGTTAGTATTATACAAATTATTAATTTTCTTTTTAAAATTTAACTTGCACTTATATAGTTGTAATGTAATAATTAATTTGAAAATAAAAAATGAATTTTACTTATACATTATTGAATTTTCTTAAAATATGTTGCTAATTCAATATCAAAGTACACACACACACACATATATATATAAAAGAATACTTTAAATCGGTTCTATTTTCTATTCAAGACAATTTGGTATAATTTAGTACGGTTCTTGGTATATATGATTACTAATTTGCAGAACTATACAAAAAAAGAAAATTTGGAATGGTTCGATTTGGAGAAAATAAAATGGTCAACGGATATTTTTGGTTCTGTTTTTTGGTACAGTTTGCTATCTTCGAATCTCATGCTCAATCCTAATTAATTGTATGCAACTGAATTATCATGTGATATCATATTATATTATAAGATAAAAAAAAAAACTCTAATTTAATGGTTAGATTAATAAATCTCTAGTTTATAAAATACATTAATTTTTTTCTTTATTTTAATAAAAGACTTGTTTATATTAGAATCAATGCATCACTTGTGAATTTAAAATCAATACTAATTTAATATGAATTGTATGTAATTAATTTATTATGTGATATTATATTATATCATAAGTCTAAAAAATCTATTTAATGATTATATCATATGAATACTTAAATTTAATTTTACAAATAAAAATAGTGACATATAATCATTAAATTAATTTTTAAGAATGATTACATACACTTCACAAATTTTAAACATACTCATTTCAATTTTTAATATGTTGATGTATATTTTTATATGTTGTAGGTATATATATATATATATATATATATATATATATATATATATATATATATATATATATATATATATATATATTGCTTTGAGTGCAAGTATTTTTGACAAGATCAATTTATTTATAATTACTAATAAATAAATAATTTATTAATTTATTTTTCAGGGATCAATACAATTATCATTTAATTTTTACTTTTTTAATAAGTATATGGGTTAATTTCACATTATTTTTTATATAAAGATAAAAAAATTAATTTTAAACTAAAAAAAATAAATCGTAATTTATCATATATATCTTTTAGTTTTTGTACGCTTAAAGTTAAATTTAAGTTTTGTAAAAAATCAATTATGACTTTTTAATGAAAATTTAAAAATATAATATAAATGATTAATTAAACTGAAAATATCCATTATATTATATATGATTTTCAATTAACTTTCAATTTTGATACATTTTAAATTTCTTTTCCAATGAAAATTTTAAATAAATTTAAATGTTTATCAAATGACAAACAAATTGATTTTTTTAGAAGAATATATCATTATAAATAGAAATTTTGACATTTGATAATAAAATAATAGGATTTTACTCATTGTTATTAAATGGACTATCAATTAATGCACCTTTTTTTTTATGTTGCATTTTTCTATATAATCAAAAGTAATTTTTCTAATCTATAATAGAATTTTCCCAAAGTTAAATTAAAATTTTTCTAACTTGTTAATATTCGAACAATCAAAGTTAAATTCAAATTTTTCTAACTTCTTTATATTCGAAATAATATAAAAAATATAAATTATTCTAATTAAATTCATGTATATAAATTTTTATTTTTTAGAACATATAAATTATTACTAATTGTTAAAATAGCTAATTTTAAAATTTATAAAGGGACAAAGTAATAATTTATACAATGAAAATCCAATTAGAATTTTTCTAGCTTGTTAATGTTCAAACAATCAAAATCAAATTATAATTTCCCTATTTTCTTAATATTTGAAGAAACATAAAAAAAAAAAATTATTCTAATTGAATTTTTTTATTTAAATTAATTATAATTAATTATTATTATTATTATTATTATTTCCTTACTCTAATTGAATTCTTTCTTTCTTTATTTAAATTAAATTAAATTAATAGGATAATTAAATTATTAAATTATAATAATTATAAATTTGTAATATAATTAATTATATATTAAAGAATAATTATTTATTCTTTTCTTATTCTAATTGAATTCATTATTTTCTTATTTAAATTAAATATAGTTAAATATTAAATATAATTAATTATATATTAAATAATAATAATATCTAATTAATTACATATTAAATAATAATTATTTTATTTTTTCCTTATTCTAATTGAATTTATTATTCATTATTTAAATTAAATAAATTAGATAATTATATTTTTTAATTAATAAATGACCATATTATCCATTATAAATTTACAATTAAAAAGAATTTAGTGAGAGACTCTCATGTAAATGTGCTTATCCCCCTTCCATACATTTATATATAAAACATATTTTATTGTGGATGTATTTTATATTATTTTATCTTTTTTTTTTTTATGTATTTCTCTAAAAATCTCAACTTTTAATTATTTATAAACTTTTTTTACCACAACAATTTTAATTATTTACCATAATATTGCTATATCCAAATAAATTAAAGAAAAACAATTTTCTTCAAATGTCCTTCTATATCCTACCTTTATCAAAGTAATTAAGGGTCAATTTGATCTTAAATTTGGATATACTTTTCAAAATTATATATTGATTTTTTTTATTTTTGAATTATTTTTTGTACGGTTTGAAAAAAGTTAAAAAATGTAATTTTTCTCAAACTATGATTTTCTAATGTCTAAATAAATTAAATATTGTATAACAAAAATAATTTAATCACAATGTCAAAGGTTTATTATATATATAAATTATTAGAAAGTTTTAAGAAACAATTTTAGGAAAAATTTATAAATTTATTTATATAATCCTTTGGAAGTTATTACTTATTACTTTCTTCAACATATATATATATATATATATATATATATATATATATATATATATATATATATATATATATATATATATACACATTCTGTATATATGTATGTGTGTGTGTGTATATATGTGCGCGCGTGTGCACACACACACACGCACACACATATAATATATATATCTGTGTGTGTGTGTAAATTTCGACAAAATATGTAGAGTCATTAAGTATAGTTTTTAAATGCTAAAGTTGGAATTGTTCGTAGTTTAGTGTGCTTTCTCTATTGTCTAGTTTATGTGTTTTAGACGTCTTTCTAGTTATAGATGATCAATTGATGTTTCAAGGGGAGCTAGTCGGGGTTTTCCGTTAAGTTTATGAGTGACACTTTCTAATATCATTTACATATTTATCATGATTTATATTATTGTATGTATGTATATGTATATTTATGCATTACAAAAATATAATGGCATCTAGCATTTTATTGTGAATGTCATATTATGATTGATATTGCAAATTGTATGTGGTTATTTAGATGGGATTAGGATGACGTAGAACCACATAGACTTCCGATCATGATTATGATATTATTATTATGATTATGATATTTGGCCTAATTTGAGCTTTCTCACTATGACTATATGTTTTGGATAAGGGATGGCTAGGCTGGAGCTGGTCTTGCTGTGGCTTATGTTTGGAATTCAAGAGAGCCAAAGGAAAAGGTCGGCTCCTCATGTTAAGGTTTTGAGTGGTTTGTATTGACTAGTTCCCATGCTTGCATGATTATATGATTGATTGTCTCTTTGATATGATGCATGTATTTAGTTTTTATGTAGAATGATGATAGAACACCATATTAGTATATTAGATTATATCATTTACTGAGTTGAGTTGCTCATTCATGTCTCCCTATATTTCTCACAAGTTGTAGATTAGGCACATGAAGAGACTTTATTTATCTCACTCTTGGCTTCCTTCTTCAGTGTTGAATTATATTATATTACTCAGTTATGTATTAAATTTTATAATGTTTTGTATCATTTAATATTTAGCTGTTTGCATTGTTACCTTATCATATATGATTTCTGTATGATTATAATGAGTTGGATGATGTTTGAGATTCCATCTCCTAGTTAAGATGATTTTTTTTTAAAGCAAAAACTAGAAGATGATGATGTCAATAGTATGATTGATGTTATGGTGTAATATTTGATCAGTTCTACTTGACAGGTAGACCTATAGCTTTGGTCTTGTGATAGTTACATTTGTCTTATGGTAGGAGTATGTTTAGTGGCTAGTTAGGCTTATTATCAGTTCTGGTGGCTTTATGCTTTCTAGTTACCTAGTGCCAGTTATGTGCCCCTTAAGTTTAGGTCATGACAAAGTTGGCATCAGAGCATAGGTCCGCGACCTCTAGTATGTTTAAAGTTGAGAAAATCCTATATGGTCTAAGTTCTTGTAACATATGGAGTATAAGGTTCCTATTCATCTCATTGAGTTTCTCTTTCCTCAAATTTAGTGCCTCCCTATGTTGTGATTTGGTTAGTATCACTACTTATGTTTATGCATGTATTGTATTGTATAAATATTATATACTTTTATTGGCACGATAGATTCAACAACTATTTTCATACTTATGATTTGTTATAAGAGGGTACATGATGTAGGTGGAAATCCTTTAGTGATAGAAACTCTTTTAGATCCTTAGGGCACTGTAAGGGTGCTACAAAAAGTAAGTACTTTCATGAAGTGCGAAGATATCGAGAATATGCTTAGGGCACTGTAAGGGTGCTCTAAAAAGTAAGTACTTTCATGAAGTGTAAAGATATCGAGAATATGCTACGTGTAGTTTTGAGGATCCATAAGGACTTTGATCCATGAGGGATTAAAAATGATTAAAAATTTTACGTTTTTTAAATGCTTTTGGAATTAGATGTTCTAATTTTGATTTGATTATGTAAGTAAGTTTAAAAAGGTTAAATGATTTTTAAGTACATTTTTAAAGGTAAATTTTGGGGACGTATATTATTTTGGAACTTCGTACTTGTATCTAACATGTCTATTTGCATATGCATTGGGTTTTGCATTATAGAGTCACACGTCATTAGTCATGCATCATGAATATCATCACCCATTGCATTAAGTTTGTACGTTGCTCTATCCTTCTTAGACATAGTATCTAAAGTTCCAAAACAAAATAGGGAAATGCGTTGATTTTACAAACAATTTTTAAATGATTTTGAATCAAACAATTTTGAATATGCCTAAAATGGATTAGAGTCCTTTGGATAACCGATGTTTAAGAATATATGATCAACACATTAGAGTGTGCAGCAAAAGCATAGTAGGGAAGTTCGATTTAGATGAGGATCATTATTTTTGAATTTGAAAAAAAAAAAATTGGGGATGAATTTTCTTAGTGGAAAAAAATGTAATGATTCAATTTTTTTTTTTTTTAATTTTAAGAATTCTTAATTAATTAATAATTATATTTTAAGTAATATATATATAATCAACTCATCTCTGGCCAACAGTGAGTGACACCGTCTATGTAATCATGAACCTTAGCCATTGACGAGCGCCTAACCACTAAGAGCCACTAGAACCAACGACCAGTGATTGTATAGATGAGGAAGAAAACTTTTTCGATGATAGTAACTTTAAATAAAGATTCTGGCTGATTTTGATGGCCAAATTGAACGAAATTGTTGCCATTCAAATCCTTGCTCCAAGAGTTTTCAATTTGGTACATATCTCACCCTTTAAAGCTCACCAGAATTATAGATCAAAAAATGGGACAGCGGAGCTTTATGGGCAAATTCTGGCAAGACACGAGTATCACGACCCACCTTTTGAGCCATAATGGTCCTAGAGTTCAGGGAGATGTAAGGTCATCTAAACCTGTAGAACCCATTTAACTCATAATCTATTATCATTCATCACATTAAATCTTATCCTAAGATCATAACCTTCTACCCATTATTTGCTTGCCGCATCCTCATTAACTTATAACATCATTGATACACATAACTTGTAAACTTCTAAAATTGCATTTTATATCATTAATCAAATATTCAATACATCATACATTATTACAATAGCAATTATAATACTATTCACATTACATATACATTTTATAACTTATTAGTGCTAATCCTTCAACAACCATGGAGCTCTAACAATAACCTTCATAATTAAGAGTTACAAAACTGGAACTTGACAAACAACCTCCAAGCAGAGGATGAGGCTTGGAGTCTTAATTCGCTAACCCATTGAATTTACCTGAAAAATTTATACCACTAAAATATGAGACACAACTTAGTAAGCATATAATAATACAATACATACGGTGAGTACAAAGATAAATTTCAGGAAGACTCTTTATAATAATGGAATGTTTTCAATCAACATCAACATCATGGTTCAATTTTTCATTTAAAATGGGGATACAATCTTTAGCAGAAATATCACTTTCTTGGGAGCAAAATGCTTCCCACACATATCAATTTAAGAGTGGCCGCTTAAGTCTTGCTCACTCACACATATCATATTACGTAAGACTGATTAGGTCTTATAGTTAGGCGTTCCCCCTTAACAGAGGTTGGGTACTCTCGCCCTACCTACAGGCATGTACCAAGTGCACAAGGTCTGATGTATTTTCCCACATCATAAAGGGGATTTCTGCTTATCAATAGGCATTCAATAAGGTATTCATTTAAGATTCATGTCAAGGATTCTAGTGAACAAAATATGATTTCCGTATTCAATGATTATCAAGAAGCATCATGTCAATGGGTTTGACATTCAATAAAAAATTCATGTTCATCAAGGAGTCAAGAAGCATCATATCAAATGGTTCAATATTCATTAAACATTTTATGCTCATCAAGGCATTGAAAGATTCAACAATCACGGTTTGGAACAGTAAAGGTTTCAAGCAATAATACAAGTATATTATATTATTACGTACTCACCTTGAACTCCTTTGCTTTTATTTACATTTGACTCTGATTCAAGTAGTGCTCCTCACACTCTTGGACAATATTTTTGCACTTGTCATTAGGCTCTACACATTACATTTCAATCACATATCAATCACTTCCTTATTATCACATTACTTAATTTAGCTTAACTTACTCGCACTTTTATTTTATTCACAACTTATCACTTTTAGGTCAAGATATACCATACATATACTTGTCACTGCACTTAACATTTGCCTTAGTTGTTCTCCAATTGATCAAAGTTATTCATTTTAGGAGGGACAATTCCTTTCCTCTCACTTCTACATTTTAACTTTCATAATAGTCACTGATGCCAATTAAGCAAATTTTCTAATATTCAAAGGAGCTAATTCTATTTCCATCATCAATTCTATAATTGAATCTAGCTCATTGATCTTAGGGAAAGTCATTTCTATCAATTGAATTTCAACATTCACATTGTACAAATTATATAACACCATTCTCAAGCTTGATTTTCTCTTTAATTTATTAAGTCCAAATTCAATTCCCAAAATCCTCAATTTTCCATAAACCGTAGAATTTGGGGAAATCATCAATGCTCCATTCAATCTCTAAATTACTCATAGATTCCTCAAATTAACATAATATAAAACTTTTTCAACCCTTCAATCATCATTAGAATATCAAGTTTCTTCTTAATCATATTCATACCTCTAAGGCTTTCCAATTTAAATTCATGTTCTCAAAATCATTCTAATACTTATAATTCATTTTTCCTCATCTAACATGATCATAGATATACTTAATTGAAATTTAGAACTTTTCCTTAATCATTTTCTACCATGGCCAATTTCTATATATAGTATACAAGAAGTATCCAACTAACCAAAACATTAAAATTTAGGCTCAAGGTGTAGAAAAGAGTAGTTAAATAGAGTTCCTCACCTTGATTAGCTTTACTTTGCCAAAGTTCTTGTTATAAATGGAAGATAAAGAATCTCTTTCTTTAGAAGAGAATTTTGGTGTAGAGAAAGTGGCTAAATAAAATTCTTTAACACAAATTTGCTTATATATATTTTAAGTTGGATGGTGAGGATTTAAACTAAATCCAATGGCTAACATTTGATCAAGATGGATGGCTATGATTAATCAAGATGGTTGGCTAAGATTGCATCAAGGTGGATGGCTATGATTGCCTTCATAATGGTGACAATTATCATTAGGTGATAAGGTGTCCCAAGAAGGCTCTAGAATTACATGTAAGAAGAATAAGAATTCAACTTGGTTTGGGATTTTATTTAGTCAACTTTGGTGGCAAGCTAATTAAATGCCTACAACTCATTTTCTACAACATCTTTTAACTTTTATCTTGGCCAATCACTTTTGCCTATAACTCCACATATTCTATAGCTCTTTAGCTTACTAGTCAACTTCCCATAAGTGGAACCTCAACCATGCCCCCACCCGTCTGAAGCTACTAGATAAATTTCTCATATGCCCTTATCACATGGCCGGAATCCCAACCGTGTGGCCACTTATGACCGAATCTTTTTCCTTCTGTCAATGATACAACTTGTCTCTGGACATTCCACATCCTAAATATCATACATACTATAGTATACAAGGACAATAACTGTCTCACACATGTGACATAATGCTTAAATTTAGGCGAACACTTCAATTGGCAGCACAACAACACTAACTAATTTCCTTTCACTATTTCTTTAGCATTGTTCAAGTATGCATATCCTGTAAACCCATTGGGTCAAAATAAGTTTGACTTTCGTTATACCATTGTAATTCTGATTGATATCAAATTGTCATGTCACTATCATCATCTCCCAACATCATAAAAGATGTCAACACCTAATCACCAGCACTTCTTATTCATATCTCAATTAATTTACTAGCATAGTTTATTAAATCCAATTCGATCCAACATTCACTTATCATAAGGTACTTATTAAAATTGATTACATTCCTCAATCATGTCTCATTATTCATTTAGAATTTACTTCATTTGATACTCTTGTGGTTCCTAAGGCCCTAATTGGCACAGTATATAGATGCTGTAATGTCATCGTTACTGTTAAGAAACCTCGGGTATTACAGCGAGTGGGGAGAAATAGACACAACCAACGAACTCTTGGCTTCGAATCGAGTCAGATGGAATGATTCCCGACTCCAAGCTCCACCGTCCACGACGGCGCATGGATAGATGGCTGTGGCGGTAAGGGCAGCTCCGGCGACCTAAGTCCAATAGTTCCATTTTTTATGTTCCGACAATGTTTATGAACCTAATTTGATTGTTTTCCGCATGGATAAGCCCAAAACCCTTGAATCTGATACGATAGTTTAATTTTTGTATCGTTCTATATTAGCCAATTGTATTTTGAATTATTTATAATTGGGAAATGTTTAAATGTATGAATTGTATTTATGTTTCAATGAATTTGAATTAATATAAATTTTATGAATTAATGAGTTGAAATTATATTTTAAATTGTATGAATTCAATTGGGATTAATTATTTGTTAATGGAATTTTATATGTTTAGTGAATTATGTACAGATATTTATATTTTCATTTCAATAATTCAAGTATGGAATTTAATTAAATCATAAATTTATATTATGGATTAAAATTATGAATTTAATTTATGAACTTATGTTATTTCATAAGTTTATTTGACAAATTAGGTGAACTATTTTTAATGTATGTAAATATATGACTTTGAGTTTGCATTAGTATGATTTTTTATAAATTAATATTGAGAGCTATTTATAAATTTTTCTTCAGTACATAGCTTTATAATGATTTCAATGATTCATAAGTTAATTAAAGCTTTATTGAATAATGAAAGTTTACTATTGTTAAGTATTAAAATGAATTAATTTTACAATGAAAATAATTTTTATTTTGATTCTTATATATTTCTTTAAATAGAAATTTTACAATTTGTTTATTTGTAATCATTATAATTTTTCTATGAATTTGATTATGTGAGTTTATAATTATTAAGTACCAAAAAGGAGTTTATCATAATCGTGTATATATTTCTATAATTTAAAAAGATTAAACTATTATATATAAGGTTTCTTATGTATATAAATTATTTGAAAGCTTTAAGGAAATAGTTTGAGGAAAAATTTATAAATTTATATATATAATCCTTTGAAAGTTTTTACTTATTACTTTCTTTAATAAAGTTACTTTTATATGATATTTTAATTATGTCAATAATTATTCTTAACTATAGATGCATATGTACGATTGAATTAATTTTCCAGAAATGATGATGTTATGTTGTTCCATGGTTTTATATATATATATATATATATATATATATATATATATATATATAAACTGGAGATTGAGGCTGTTTGATGTGTTTGAGTATGAAGGCTAGAGAGGTAGTTAAGTTATTGCAGATTATTATTAATTTATAAAAGTATTTGTTTCTATTTGATCAGCAAGAAATATCCTAGTTATAGGAGAGGTTTTGCCGAAATTTTGACAGGATATGTAGAGTCGTTAAGTACATTTTTAAAGGCTAAAGTTGGAATTGTTCGTATTCTAATTTACTTCCTCTTATCTAGTTTATATGTTTCAAACGTCTTCCTAATTACGAATGATCAATTGATTTTTCAAGAGGAGATAGTTGGGTTTTCCGTCAAGTTTATGAGTGATACTTTCTAATATACTTTACATATTTATCATGCATTACATTATTTGTGTGCTGTGTGTGTGTGTATATGCATTACGAAAATATAAAGGCATATAACATCTAATTATAAATGTTGCATTATGAATGATATTCCAAATTATGTATGGATGTTTGGACGGGATTAGGATGAATAAGGTTCTGATCACAATTATGATATAGTTATTATGATTATGATGTATGGCCCAATTTGAGTTGGTCTAACTGTGGGCATATATTTTGGATAAGGAAATGCCAGACTTGAACTAGTCTCATGTTGCGCGATTTCTGCAAGTGCACAGATCGTTTACAAGTAATAAAGTGATGAGTGAGTATCGTTCCCACGAGGAAGGGTTTGTAAAGTACCAATTTTTAATATTACTCTATTATTTAGAAAATCAATTATGAGATTTATAATGAAATTAAAGTAAATAAATAATGATAAATATGAAAATAAGATTAAAGGTCTAAGATTTAGAATTCATCAATTGATTACATATGATTTCTTTATAATTTTTTTGATGAATTATTTTTGCTGGAATTAATGATTAGATTTCCCTAAATTATATGGTGTTCTCTCTCAAGATACAACATGTGTATTCATATTAACCTTACGTCTACTCTCGTGATCATAAGCAATTAATACAAACCCATTAAGTTTTATGGAAATCCCTTTTAAAAATCACAAATGAGTATTTTTATCTCTAAGCAATACATTCCCTAGGTCAATTATCCTAATGAACTAATATTGTGCTTCCACTCTCGCTACTTCACACAGTATCTTAAATCATGCAATTAATGGCCAGTTAATTACAAGCATTAAGTTCTAAGATAAAATATTAATTCCAACAATCAAATCCAATCAATTAAATATAAATAATCATATGCAAATCAAAAGATTACATCTAAATCCTAGAAAAATAAATTTAGCTATTCATAATTAAAAGAGAAGAAACAATTAAATTAACAATAAAAATAATAAACATAATAATAACTTATAATTAAATTCAAGAATAGAGTTTAGAGAGAACTTGTTTTGGGATACAATCTTTGATGAACTCAAGCTTCCAAAAACTCCTCCTCTTGATCAAAATTAAAAATAAAACTAATCTACTCTAAGAAAACATATGAAAATCTCTCTACATATTTTTTTTTTTATGGATTTTCTTTGATGCTATTTTCCTTTGCCAAGCATGGTATTTATAGACATGTTTGATGGAAGAATTCAAGTTCCATTAAAATTCTTGCATCAAAATTCAACATTGATGGTTAGGTTGGCCACCAACCATTGAATTCCTTCATCAATATTCAAAAATGGTTAGGTTGGCTACCAACCATTGAATTTTGGCCACCAACCATTGAATTCCTTCATCAATATTCAAAAATGGTTAGGTTGGCTACCAACCATTAAATTTTAGCCACCAACCATTGAATTTATTTCTCATGGATTGAAAACTTGAATCATTGCTTGCATCATTATTTTTACTGCATCATTTTGATCTGCAAAAATAAAATAAAAATACTTAAAATATGTTATAATTTATTTATAAATTGTAGAACTATTTATTTCTAAAAAAAGTAATAATATTATTGCATTCTTGAGAATTGAGCTAAAATTTAAGTTTAAACAATTAAAATAACTCTAAAAAGATAAAGTTATTACACTCCCAAACTTAAGTTTTTGCTTGTCCTCAAGCAAAAGAAAATTCAAAACCTAAACTAGTTCACTTTCGTAGGAAATTACGATTGCATTTAGCGTATGCAACAAACCTTTAAACCCCTAGGTGTCCCATAGAGGACGAGTTATAGTCTCGTGAGGGCTTCCAGTGGTGATACCCACAAACACCTATAAAACTCTAAACCTTCAAATATTTATTTCAAAAAGGAAATTTAATCTTCTTATGCTTAGTTTGAATAATTTTTCAAAGGTCTCAAGAAATTAATATTCACAAACAACATATCAATAGTATTACAAGTCGAGCTTCTATCTTAGGTTCAAAATAATCCTCATCTTAATCATGCCTTGAATAACTATACATTAAATCAACTACAAAGAAATTGTTGCACTTCAAATAGGCATATACACACTAATATCTTTAAATGCCTCTATCAAATGATATAAAATAGATGTACAAATCTCATAAGCATATTAAAGCAAACAATCTCCACTAATGGCATTCACAAATCAAGAGAGATCAATAGGTCTTGACTAGGGTTGTAATGGGGCTAACACAAGGTATTTTTGGCTAAACAAAGAACAGGCTAAATGAACAAAAGTAAAATAATTGTGCCAAGTTTACAAAATCAATAGCTCAAATAAAGAAATTATATTAATGAAGGATTCTTTTCATCTTAAGCACTATTCTTTTTCAATATTTTCTTCTTTTAAGCTCACCTCTTCTTCTTCTTGTTCTTTTTTTTTTTTTTCGCCAACAACATTATTTTAAAGACAAGCAAGAATTACTAACTTTTATTAGTTCAATTTTCTTGCTTTCCCCCAAACTTATTTTAAGTAGAAGGTGGTCTTTTATAATGAATAATACTCTCAATTATTAGAAATCTTTATTTTCTTTTAAAACTTCAATAATTCCCTTTTCTTCATTAAAATGTAAACTTGACAAAATTATCTCACAAACAGGGTGAAAGATAACAATTAAGGTTAATTAACAAAGAAAAGAAAGCTAAAATTATCAAGACACAAAGGGGTAAACTAGGAAAAAAAATTAAAATAAGGGTAGATACAAGTAACAGGCTAAACAAATAATGCCTAAATCATATCTCTCTTTCAAAATGAATTTAAAATTTCGCCTCAAAAGTTTGCAAAAACATGTTCTAAGATAGGTGAGGCAAATGAAAATAAAAATGTGTAGAAGCCCTCTCTAAGTAAGCATACACAAATTCAATGCAATCAATATAATGCAAAGCAAAGCAAAACATAATCTTAATAAAAGTTAATTTCTTACCCAAAATAGTTGCTCAACCTGAAATACTTTAATAAATTGTCCATAAATATCAATTATAATCAATCATTAGCCTTTCATCAAATTATTTAATATAAACATATTTTATCAAAAAAAAAATTTTTAATTTATTCATCAAAACACAAAAGAAATGACTGAAAATAAAAAACAAACTAAACCTCCCCCAAACTTGCAATTGACATTGTCCTCAATGTCAAAGATATAAATCAAAAGAAGAAATACTCCCTCTTGTAGAAAATTGGATTTCAAATTGTAAGCAGAGTGTGCATTCCATCTCTTTGTTTCCTATAAAACATCATGAAACAACACTAAAATTAACCATGAGAAACTAATCACACAAAAAAGAAAACATCAATTTTTTTTTTGTTGTATTTATTTTTTTTTTATTTTGGAAACTAGAAAAAGAAAGAAAAGAAAAAAAAATACAAATGCATATCAAGAGCACAAAAAGTACTCTTTACTCTGCCATATTGTATAAATAACTCTTCAGTTAGTTAGCTAGCTAGCTAGTTAGTTAGTTTTTTTTTTTTTTTTTGAAAAGGAAAATCACATAAATTTAAGATGTGTATCAAGAGTACAAAAGTAACTCTTTACTCAGCCATCTTACATTTAGTGAATCGAACCTAAAACTTCGCTTGATTAGGTGCAACAAAAAAAAACACACACAAAACAAAAAAAAATGCGATAAAAAAAAAACTACAAGAGTTAGGGAAGTTATAACCGGAGATTCAGATCTAGTCCTCGCTTTTTACTGCTACTAGCCCTGGGGTGCCAAACTACCTGTGCCATCAATGGATTAGGTTCAGATTTAAAGTTTTGCAGTTGATCAATCAATTGATCAATAGTTGAAGCAGAGACTAAGATGCGTCGACTCGCTGGTGTCATAAAACCCTGTTCCACAGCATGATCAAGAAAAGATAACAAACCATTATAAAAACCATCAACATTAAGTAATCCCAATGGCTTCTGAAGAACAATTAATTGTGTCCAAGATGCAATGGTGAAAATATCTTCAAATGTTTCTAAACCACCAGGTAATGCGATAAAAGCATCAGCATTGAGATTCATGTATGCCATTCGTTCGTACATGCTATTGACCTGTAACTCATTACCTATAGTTCCACCAGTGATTTGTTTATTTCGAGCCAAAGCCTTTAGAACTACTCCTAAGACTTTACTACCTCTAATATATTGAGAACTTGCGACACAACCCCTTAACCCTAAACTACCTCCCTCAAACACCAAATCAATTTATCGTTTAGCTAAAATCCTACCAAGTTCATTAGCTGCTATCAAGTACTCTCTTTTCTTGCCAGAGTTTGGACTACAAAAGACACAAATAGTTTTGAATTTGCATGTTGAGGATTCTGCCATTTTCTCTCACAGATCTCTCGAAAGGGTTGTGTGCATATTGACAATAATGAATGTGCATATAAAGAAATTAGAAGAGTAAAAGAACAGTTCAATAGGATAAAATAATTATTGATAGAAAAAGTATAAAAACAAAAATGATAATAAAAACAAAAAAAATCAATACTGTGTGTACAAATGTCAAAAGAAATATTTGAAAAACTAAAAAGAAAACGACATTGAAAGACTAAAAAGCTAACGAAAGTAGAAAAATCTGTAGCATATATACAAAAGTCAAAAAGAAAATATTGAAAAACTAAAAGTAGATATTGAAAGACTAAAAAGTTATCAATAGTAAAAAAAGATCTACAGGAAAATAAAATCTAGGTTCTAAAAAGTCAAAAAGTACTGCAAGATGTAGAAAAAATAATACATTAAAAAATAAAAAAGTTAGTGATACACCTGATTATAAATAGTAGTTGTGATTTTGGCTCACATCTTCCTCTGGTTTTACGTCCAGTAACGGCTTACGTGCCTTCTATTAGTCAAGAATAGGCTTCCCATCCAGTTTTCTTATTAACTGGAAAACAGGGTCTTTTATCGTCAGATTCACTAGACTGTAACGCTGCTTCTCTTCTTTGAATAGTTCCCATAAATCTAAAAGAGTGCGTTGAACTTGTCCATAAGGATGCGTCTCAAGAGTCTGTAAGATATTATCCATAGACTCCTTACTCAGTCCATCCTTTATGAATTTAATTTTGTCTTCTCGATTTATGGATGCAAATCCAATATTTCTACAGCGTGTGTTGTAATTCCATCTTGCACACTTGTAGCAGACTCCCATTCTCTTAGCTCTCCTCTTCTTTGAGTAAGAACTTCTCCCTGTACCTGGCAAACATTTAATAAATGAGTCATCAAGCTCACCTGCCAATCGTACTTTGGCTTCTATGATTCAACGAATATCCTTAGGAAGATTCAGATGCCTAAATGCCTTCATTCTTTCCAGTCTGCGTTCATCAATTTTCCTGAGTGCATCTTTGGGAAGAGTTGGAAACCTATTTTTTAGTGCTACAAGAGATGCTTCTATGTCTAATCAACTTTGTTAAGAAAATGAAAGAGAAAATTTACAACGAAACAACTAAACAGAAATAAAAGAAACCTAATAAAGAGAAAACTTGGGTTTCCTCCTAATAAGCTATTTAATAACTTACAAACAACACTCAAGCAAAATTAAAATAGAACAAAACAAACAAAAGAACAAAATAATTAAAAAGAAGTAAAAAAGTTAGAAATTTGGGTTGCCTCCCAAAAGTACTTTATTTATAGTCTTTAGCTAGACTATAGCTAGATCTTCATCATGGAGGATAATACACAAAGTATATCATCTCGATAATTGTGGAAAGATAGACTTTTGCCAATTTTAATGAGTCCAGCCAGCTTAATTTGAGCCTGCATGGAAAAAGGTTAAGACAAGAATTATTTAATATTTCACAATTAGGCTCATAATTTTCAAAAGCTTTCAAACGAACTCTTTTTCTTGCTCTGAATTTTCTCAAGAAATTGAGATAAGAAGGCAGTGGTGTTGAATCAAGAGTTGGTGAGTGCTCAGTTAATGGTGGTGAATGCTTCTTCTTTTCTTCCAAGTCTTCAAATTGATATTCTTTATGGTTTGACATATATGATGTTGTATTCACCAAACAAACTGAAAAAGTTTCCTTTGAGTGCTCTTGTTCAAATCCTTTTTCAATTTTCCCATCAATTTCAACCACTCCACAGATATTATCCATGAGAGAAGGATTTTTGAAATTTTTAGGCAAATTGGGCTCAACCTCTTCCTTTTTATCTTGCTTGCTTGAAGTATCTGGTTGATCAATCATCTCTTCTACATCATTACTCAAAGAAATTGCCAAGCATTGTTCTCTAAAATATTCTTCAATTTGGCTTGTCAAGTTACCATGGCCTTAAGTATCTAATGGACTAGTAAATTGTTCCATTTGTACATCAAAATTTGTATTGTGGCTAGTCCATTAACTCATCCTATCTTCCAATCTTTCACATCGTTCATGAGTAGCATTTATGAATCTTTCCAATGCTGCTTCATAAGATGGTCTGTGCTCTTCAAATGGTGCATGATCTTGAAAATCATATTGATAAGGATACCATGAATTGTTACCTTGATCGCATTGATTTTCCCATGAAAAGCTCGAATAGTCACTCCATCCTGAGTTGTTTATGTTGGAATATGGATAATTCTCATACCCATTATAATTTGGGAAAAATTGTACCTGCTCTGCATATTGGCACTCAGAATTCAAATGATTACCTCCACACAGATCACAACTCAAACATGAATTAAATAAACTATTTGTATCAAGTTTATCAATTAAGTTAACCAATGCATCAATTTTAGCATTTAACTTACCAAAAACATCCTCACCAGACATGCTTGCTGCTCTATTTAGCATCACTCCTCCATTTCACCATTGCAAGTTGTGGAAAACCATCTTTCTCTTTTTTTTTTTTTTGTTCTTTTTTTTTTTTTATAAAAGTTAAAAAAAAACTGCAAAATTTTAAAATATATATATATATAAAATCTAAAGTAATAGAGTATATCAACCTATTGATATTGTCAATAATTGCCTTCCCCGGCAACGGTGCCAAAAACTTGTTGCGCGATTTCTGCAAGTGCACAGATCGTTTACAAGTAATAAAGTGATGAGTGAGTATCGTTCCCACGAGGAAGGGTTTGTCAATTACCAATTTTTAATATTACTCTATTATTTAGAAAATCAATTATGAGATTTATAATAAAATTAAAGTAAATAAATAATGATAAATATGAAAATAAGATTAAAGGTTTAGGATTTAGAATTCATCAATTGATTACATATGATTTCTTTATAATTTTTTTGATGGATTATTTTTGCTGGAATTAATGATTAGATTTCCCTAAATTATATGGTGTTCTCTCTCAAGATACAACATGTGTATTCATATTAACCTTACATCTACTCTCGTGATCATAAGCAATTAATACAAACCCATTAAGTTTTATGGAAATCCCTTTTAAAAATCACAAAGGAGTATTCTTATCTCTAAGCAATACATTCCCTAGGTCAATTATCCTAATAAACTAATATTGTACTTCCACTCTTGCTACTTCACACAGTATCTTAAATCATGCAATTAATGGCCAGTTAATTACAAGCATTAAGTTCTAAGATAAAAGATTAATTTCAACAATCAAATCCAATCAATTAAATATAAATAATCATATGCAAATCAAAAGATTACATCTAAATCCTAAAAAAATAAATTTAGCTATTCATAATTAAAAGAGAAGAAACAATTAAATTAACAATAAAAATAATAAACATAATAATAACTTATAATTAAATTCAAGAATAGAGTTTAGAGAGAACTTGTTTTGGGATACAATTTTTGATGAACTCAAGCTTCCAAAAACTCCTCCTCTTGATCAAAATTAAAAATAAAACTAATCTACTCTAAGAAAACATATGAAAATCTCTCTACATATTTTTTTTTTATGGATTTTCTTTGATGCTATTTCCCTTTGCCAAGCATGGTATTTATAGACATGTTTGGTGGAAGAATTCAAGTTCCATTAAAATTCTTGCATCAAAATTCAACATTGATGGTTAGGTTGGCCACCAACCATTGAATTCCTTTATCAATATTCAAAAATTGTTAGGTTGGCCAACCATTGAATTTTGGCCACCAACTATTGAATTCCTTCATCAATATTCAAAAATGGTTAGGTTGGCTACCAACCATTGAATTTTAGTCACCAACCATTGAATTTATTTCTCATGGATTGAAAACTTGAATCATTGCTTGCATCATTATTTTTACTGCATCATTTTGATCTGCAAAAATAAAATAAAAATACTTAAAATATGTTATAATTTATTTATAAATTGTAGAACTATTTATTTCTAAAAATAAGTAATAATATTATTGCATTCTTGAGAATTGAGCTAAAATTTAAGTTTAAACAATTAAAATAACTCTAAAAATATAGAGTTATCATCTCACTGTGGCCCATGTTTAGAATTTAATAGAGCCAAGTGAAGGGGTTAGCTCCCTATATTGAGGTTTAGAGTAGTTTATATTGATTAATTCCCATCATTCAATGATTGTGTGATAGATTATCTCTCTGACATGATACGTCCATTTAGTTTTATGTAGAATGATGATTATTAGAACTAGGGAACCTGTATGATTTAGGAGATCTTCATCATAGGCATTGGGAAAGACATACTCATGGGTTGACACCACATTCCAACCCAAAGCCTTAAGGTAATGGGTTTATAGGTCCTTCCTATTTATATGTCCCTCCTTAATCCTATCTCTTTCCAATGTGGGATTCTATACACTTGAAATCCTAACAATCTCCCCTTCAAGTTTGAACATCCATATTTGACTTAGGCTCCCCCTTAAGCGAAAGTCTTGAGTATTATGGTAAAGAGCCTTACACTTCACCGACTGGGGCCACACCGAGAATCACCTTGCTCTTCCACGTGAAGGGTCCAACCCACGTGATCTAACCATCGTCTCCATACTCGTCTCTGCTGAACCATCAACTCTAATACCACTTGTTTGCACATGTGTACCAAGAAGGGGGGGTTGAATTAGTGGGAAATTAAAATTTAGATGGAAGGGGATAGGGAAAGAAAATTGACACAAGCAATTTTATAGTGGTTTGGATGTTAACGAACTCTACATTCACTTCCCAATCTCAATTGGGTGTTTTACTACTACTTGACACTTACAAAAGAGTTTCAAGCTTTCTTTTCTTCAAACTTATCCTTCATCCATTGCTTCTAGAAGAACCTATAGAAAAGGAATGGAAATCCAAACCACTCCAACTCCCTCCCCTCTAGAACTCATGAGGGGAATCACTCAAGAAGAAAAACAAAACTTCCTTAGAAACCAAGATAAAACCATTCTCCCTACCAAAATACCTAACCTAGTATTTAGGATAGCATTGTTGCTTTCTTTAAAAATCTTAATTGGGGGAAGTTTGTATTTATTGATGAAGATGGATATGAAGAATTGACAAGGGAATTTCTTGCCACCCTTGTTGTACACAAAAAACTCCATCCTATCCGTGGTCATTATGCCATTGATTTCTGATTCTTTAGCAAGCTATATGAGCTCACCCTCAAAGACCTTGCCAATATCTTTGGCCTTCAAACTAAAGGCACCTACACCATTAATGAGCTTGCTCTTAAACTCAACCTTTTTTGGAACAAAATTTCAATAGAGCCAAAATTTGATTCAAAATCCTCCCTTGCCAAGCACATCAAATCTTTCACCATTTGGGTCCTCCATAAGATTATCACCCTTTAGGTAAATGCTAGAGGGGATGGGAATGAGAAAGTTTCTCAAAAAAAAAAAAAAATCATTTTCTTTCTTTATGGTCTTATCAAAGGAAAAAGCATTCAAACCGCTCGATTCCTAGTTGATCAATTCCTTTACCTATCCTCCACCAAAAGGGTGCCATTTGACTCTCTTCCCACATCATCACTATAGCCAAGCATGTTAGGGCTCTCACTCCACCCAACAAAGCCATTCTCTAACATCCAATAAAAAAATCCCTCATTGACTTCTAATACATGATCAATGCCAAGGCATTGAGAGAACAAGAAGGGAAGTATGAGTATCTCTTTAGAGAAATTGGGTTTCAAGCAAGGGCTAGGAAAAGACCAAGAATGGTGATAGGAGAAGATAACTAAGTTAAGGAAGAGGAACCTTAAGTTGTACCTATTGTCCCTCCACCTCAACCACAAGATGAAACCCACAGACTCCTTTATAAAGTCTTGAGGAGACTCACCCTTTTAGACCATCATCACTAAGACATCTATGAGATGCAAGGTCATATGGGACTCCCTCAATGTAACTTACAAGAATGAGAGTTTAGTTAGGAGGAAGAAGAGGCACATGAGGAGGCAACTCAAGAAGAAGAAGAGGAGCCAAAAGATGGAGAAGATGCTTCTTAGAATTTTTCTAGGATTTCTTCTTTCTTTTATTTATTTTGCCTTTTTCAAATTTTCTCTTCCTTATGTTTTTATTCAATATGGCATTATAAATTTCAAATGAATGCAATTCTTTATTTTCTTCATTTTGATCTTGTGTGCTTTAGATATTGCCATTATATTTTCTTCATTGTGTTCTTTATAACTTTCAAATGAATACAATTCTTTATGCAATTATTTAATTCTTTTTGATATTGCCAATGGGGGAGAAATATATCATAGAACTTAAATGGACATTATTTGATAAGGAACTACTTTGTGATATGTTCTCCACTTTACACCTTTTACTTTTCAATAGCTATGTATTGCATAGTTTGAGGGGGAGAACTCTTGATTTTAATGAATTAAAAGTTATTTTATTTTTAAGTCCAATTTGATTGTCAAAATCAAAAAGGGGGAGATATGATGTTTGGCCCAATTTGCGCTGGTCTCACTGTGGGCATATGTTTTAGATAAGGCAAGGCTGGACTTGAGCTAGTCTCACTGTGGCCAATGTTTAGAATTTAAGAAATTCAAGGGAGGGGGTCAACTCCTTATATTGAGGTTTAGAGTAGTTTCTATTGATTAATTCCCATCATTTGATGGTTATGTGATTGATTGTCTCTCTGACATGATAAGTGCATTTAGTTTTATATAGAATTATGATTACCGGGGAACCTGCATGACTTGGTAGATCTTCATCATGGGCATTAGGAGAGATATACTCATGGGCTTGACACCACATTCTAACCCAAAACCTTAAGGCAATGAGTTTATGGGTCCTTTCCATTTATATGTCCCTCTTTAATCCCATTTCTTTCCAATGTGGGATTCCATACACTTGAAATCCTAACAATCTCCCCCTCAAGTTTGAACATCCACATTGGACTTAGGCTCCCCCCTTAAGCAGAAGTCTTGAGTATTACGGTAAAAAACCTTACACTTTACTAGCTAGGGCCGCACCGAGAATCACCTTGCTTTTTCACATGAAGGGTCCAACCCATTTGATCTTACCATTGTCTCCATACTCGTCTCTACCGAACCATAAGCTCTAATACCACTTGTTTGCCCTTGTGTACCAAGAAATGAGGTTGAATTGGTGGGAAATTAAAATTTAGATGGAAGGAGATAGGGAAAGAAAATCGACACAAGCATTTTTATAGTGGTTCAGCTGTTAGTGAACCTACGTCCACTCTCCAATCTCAATTGGGTGTTCTACTACTACTTGATACTTACAAAGGAGTTTCAAGCTCACTCCAAACTTACAATGTGTTTTAATGGCTAACACATAACCCTTATAAGTGTTTCCCTCAGGCTCACACTTAAACCTATACAAGAGTTTTCTATTGGCTCACTCTCAACCTAATACAATGTGTTTTGAAGGCTAACACTTAACCCTTTGAGCTATTAATGCTCTTCCAATAACCAAATAATAACAATTAAAAGGTAAAGGCTTTGAGAAATAAATTTGCAAGAGTTTGGCTTAAATGAAGGTTGTTGAATAATTATAAAGGTCTTTGGAGGGGGAATTTATAGCCTTTTCCCTCCAAATTCTCATTACAAAGAGTAACCAAAAAGGATCTTCATAACAACTAGGTCACAATCACTAAGCCTTTTTCACGATTGCGACTCCATTTTTGCAGTCGACATCAGCATTTCGTGGTCCCGATTTTTAGAGGTCTCAATAGCTAGTTGACATGTGGCATCTTCTTATTAGATCCTCAACTATCCATTACAATTATGGATTTCAGTATGAAAGTCATGGTTGCAACTTCCAATTCGCGGTCTCAAATCTGGGATCGCATTCTTGGTCGTGGTCGTGATTGAGGTTACGATTCTTTCTGTTTCTCAAGGCAAAAATAGAATGAATTGGTCTTTTTAGCATTTTGGTTGTGACAGGAAGGTCGCAGTCGCGGTTGCAATTTAGGCATGTTAGGCGCAGCTCAAAAGCCAAGTTTTACTTTGAGAGATTTTAGGAACTCTTGAAATGCAATCTATCAAATATGTTATAATCTACAAAATAAATACTTAAAATGCATATTAAATAGCTTCAATTTGATTGGAAAGATCAAAATAGAGATTGACTAAGTTTTGAAATAACTTAGGTCAAAAATGATAGTACATCAAGTTAGTATATTAAACTATATCATTCACTAAGTTAAAGCACTCATTTCTGTCTCCCTATATTTTTTCTAAGTTGCAAGTTGAGCACACGAAGAACCTTTATTTGTGTTTTTCCTACCTTCCTTCTTTGGCAGTGAATTATATTATATTACTCAGTTGTGTATTAAATTTTATAATATTTTGTATCATTTAATATCCAGCACTCGACATTGTGACCTTATCATATATGATTTCCATATGATTATGAAGAGTTAGATAAAGTTTGAGTTTCCACTTCTTAGTTAAGATGGTGTTTTGTTAAGTAGAAACTTGACAATGATCATGTTAATAGTATGACTAATGTTATGGTGTGATGTTTAGACGGTTCTACTTAATAAGTGGACCTATAGTCTTAGTCTTATTACAGTTACATCTATGTTATGGTAGGAGTATGGTTAGTTGTTATTAGGCTTACTATGGATTCTGGTAGCTTTATGCTTTCCCGTTCTCTAGTGCTGGTCATATGCCCCTTAGGTTTAGGTCGTGACATAACTTGTCAAGAAATTTCTTCGTATCATCCCTCATGCCTCTCTCTTTCCCATTACTGGTAACCTTTTGGCCTCTGTGGAGTAGAACCAAACTTAAACCAATCACCCCATCACTCCCTTTTACTATACTACCTATCAAGGTTCTTTCTGTCCTAGTACCTACCTCTTCTCCTATCATTCCTCCTACTCCCTAGCTCAACATCACATCTCTCACGATGATGCAAGCGATGACTATCTTTATCTTGTCTCTTACTTTCTACATTTGAACCTCTTCCATGCATATACACACGTCCTTATCTAATGGAAGGTGCTTTAATACTTTCCTCTTCATTTACAGGTGAGTCTTCTCCTCTTACTTGCACTGTTTCTAACCTCACCTTCCTCCATCTCTAACAATCACCTAACCTTCAATTACTCTGGGAGGGCCTTGAGGCTGCTCTCTATTAGCTAGTGTTTGATGTTTTCCTCTAGGGGTGATTTTAGGAACAACATTAATGTTTTGACCAAAGGGGTCTACTGCTATTGAGCAGCCCGAACAACGGCAACTATCGTGTTCACGAGTTGTATGCTAAGGGCTAGGTCAGGTTTTAAGGTGTCTAAAGGAATGGTACTGGGACCTACAAAGATCTACTAGGATATTAAGGTGCTCAAGAGTTAGAGAGAGCCATTTAAGTTTATAGTTGAAGGGGTTTGTCTTTTCAAGTGGAGGGGATAAGTGTTGGTGACTGTAGGAGGTGTTATTGTCAAAATGAGTCATTTTTTGGAAAGTATATTTCCCTTACTATGCTTGAATATTCTTTGCAGATAAGAGGGTATATTTTGGTTTGCTTAGGAAGTAAGAAACAGTGTTAAAGCAAGTGTTGCTATTGTCAAAGAAAGAAGAGATTCTTAGTGTTTAGAAAGAGATCAACCAACGTTTTCCATAGGTAGCGCCGATTTGATTAGAGCTTGATCAAATAAAATGATAAGGGTAAGAACTCTTATGTTAGGACTGTGAGTTAAGAGCCTACAAGGATGAAACAAAGGTCAGGAGGGCCAAATCTTTTGCCTGGCAAAGGGCCTTAGAAGATCAAGTTAATAAAGTGTTTTTCCAGTGTCTACTAGAGAAAGAGATTTTTCCTCTCCGGCAGGATAACATTAGAGATTTATAGTGAGAGAAAGGAGGTGAGAGAGATGTAGAGTTCTAGCTACCTGAATCAAGTGTCAATCCTTCCCTTTTGTAGGCCTTTGCATGGTAAGAGCATGTGACAACAGTTCCTGAGGAGAAAGAATGTTTCCTGATGTACCCTGCTTTTGATTAGTGTGGTAGGTACACAAGTAGTAGAGAACAAGGTCTGTGCACGTGTCTCATGTCATGCAACAAGTTGGTTAGTTGTGTTAGAAGTAAGGGCGTACCACCTGATGGTTCTCTTTTCTCTGATATAGGTGAGCTGAAATTGTACTTCATGACATCAGTTACACTTTAATAGCTTGTCGGGTAAGCTATTTGAGAGAGGGTGAAATGAAGGCTTTGCTTCTCTTCAATGCTGAGGGCTTTTCCTTTGGGCTTGCTATTGGTAAGCCTTCTCTTAGGCCTTAGTTTTTCTAGAGTCATTGAGAGACCTAATCAAGGTGGGTTTCTAATTGTCTCTAAGCCTATTACGTCTTTGGGCTATTTTGTTCCTCATCAATAATAATAATAATAATAAAATCATTTATATTTGGGTAGTGAAGGAATTAGTATTTTAGAGAGTTTATGAAAAAATATGTAATAATAATAAAAATAATAATCACCTCTTGCCAAAAGAATAAAAAAAAAAGCCTTTAAATATTAAAATGTAAATTAATTTAAGATGCCAAGTCTTAATTGCTTTGAATCTTGTAGAATATTTTGCAATTAAATTTTGACTAATTATAATAAAAAGAAAAAATAAATAACTAATAGATAAAAAAAATAAAAGATAAAAATCAATAACAAAAAATTTAAAGACAGATGAAAATTTAATTTGCTTGATAATAACAAACAACAAATTATCATAATAAAAAGGTAATAATATAAATTTCTTAAAAATTAATAATTTTAAAAAATTATTAAGTACAAGCATAAATCATTTAATCCATATGACTAATCTAATAAAATTGTCAAGTAAAAAAGCGTTAATATGCTAAAACTCTAATACAAATATTAAAAACAGTAATTATTATAAAAACATGAAAATTACTGAATATTGAAATTGAGCATTTCATTGCATTCAAAAATACTAAAAAATTTGATTGGGCTTCTAAATTTAAATATTTTTACATTGTAGTACCATCATCTAAAAAGGAAAGGAGAAACATTGTTATTCTCTTATCCTTTTAAAATGAATAGTATTATCCCCTAAAAATCATTGAATTTAGGAGCCTTCTCAATTTTATTAGCATTTAATTATGTTAATGAAATGTCCAATTTCAATGTTTTAGGTCACAAAATTAATAATAACAAAGTAATTGAAAATATTCAATGTACTTATATATTGTTTTCAGTTATTATATCTTAGATCTTAATTCATGTTATATTATAAACTAGGAGACATATTAATTGTCATGCATATAACAAAAACATCAAAAAGAGTGATTGATATAACTGGTTATCAATTTAATCTCAAATTCTTGAAGTTGCAAGTTCGATCTCACATCCTTAAAGTTTTGGGTTCAATTTCTAGCTTCAACATTTTTTTTTAGTTATTCTTTTTTTTTTCTTTTTTAGTTAATAGTGCATCTTTTTTCTTTTTTTTTTTTTTACTTTAAATGTTAGGGGACCACATGACTTTTAAGTCAAATTTTCCCTTTTTATTTATTTTTGATATTTTTAATTAAACTTATATTAATTTTATTTTACAAAAAAGGATTTATCTTTTTACCATGACATCTCTTTATTTTGTATTATTATATTATTAATAATTTATTAATATACTTTTTA
The DNA here is from genome assembly GCA_947687605.1 of Reutealis trisperma. Taxonomy (NCBI): domain Eukaryota; kingdom Viridiplantae; phylum Streptophyta; class Magnoliopsida; order Malpighiales; family Euphorbiaceae; genus Reutealis; species Reutealis trisperma. The sequence goes on along the minus strand of CANTUT010000505.1, from coordinate 89,254 downwards.
TTTTAATTTTAAATTAAAATTAATATAATTTTTATTAGAGAAATTAATATAAAAAATTTAGTCACATTTTACTATTCATACTTTAAATTATAATATAATTTTAATTAGAAGAATTAAATAAATAAAAATTCACCCATTATTTTAAGTTTTAAATTCAACCATTAAAATATAAAATTTAATCACAATTTTGTATCATATTTTAAATTATATTATGTCTTATTTCTTGAAATTTTAATTTTAATTATTTTTTATTTTACATAATAATACTTTAATTTCTTAAAATTTAATAATAATAATGAAACCTTAAAATTTAAAATTTCTAATTCATAATTATAAATTAGAAAACATAATCATATGTTATGAACATAAATTCATTAGTAAAAATTATAAACATTAATTATAAAACTATAAGTTTTAGGTTAAAAACAATAAGTTCATAAATTATAAATTATATGTTCATTACACATATACCTGAAGTTCATATATTATAATCTAGAAATTCATAAAAAAAAAAAAATACAGGTTCATATTTTAAAAACAAAAAGTTCATAAATTATAAAATAAAAATTCATTACAAATATACCTGATATTCATATATTATAGTTCATAAATTTATAAATTAAAAAATAGATTTATACATCAATTGATAAATTTACAATTCACAAATAATGAAATTTTACTTTATATTTGATGAACTTATAAGCAACACTTGATCATATTGCTTATAACTATATTTGACATTCAATGAACCTACACTGTACTATCAATAAATTTATATTTTTTATTTAATCAATTTATAATTTATTATATATGAATTTGCATGACAGTGAAAATTCATTGTCATAAAAAAATATATAATATTTTATAAAAATGTAAAATTATCTTTAAAAATCATTTTAAAAATTACCCATGAAATGTAAAAATTTATGAATAAAAATTACAATAAAAAATTAATGATATTAAAATTAATTATCATTATAAGAATTAAAAGAAAAAATTCAATCATTAATATAATTTTTCTTATAGAAATTAATATAAATTTAATTAGAATAATTAAACAAATAAAAAATTCAACCATTAATATGATTTTTTCTTAGAGAAACAAAATAAAATAAATATAATTTTAATTGCAAATATTACAAAAAATAAAAAAGCAAAACAAGAAAAAGAAAATATAGAACCATTTAAAAAATTATCCATAAAAATATTAAAATTTATAAATAAAAATTACATTAAAAAATTAATGATATTAAAATTAATTATACTTATAAGAATTAAATAAAAAAATTCAACCATTAATATAATTTTTTTTATAAAAATTAAGATAAATTTAATTAGAACAATTAAACAAATAAAAAAAACTCAACAATTAATATAATTTTTCTTAGAGAAATAAAATAAAATAAATATAATTTTAATTATAAATATTACAAACAAATAATGTTTGCCTTTATACACCAAGAAGAGGGGTTGAATTGGTGGGAAATTAAAAAATAAATAGAAAGAGATAAGGAAAGAAAATGAATACAATCAATTTTATAGTGGTTCGGGTATTAACGAACCCTACATCCACTCTCCAATCTCAATTGGGTATTCTGCTACTAGATGATACTTACAAAGAGTTTCAAGCTCACTCTAAACTTACAATGTGTTTTCAATGGCTCACACACAACCCTTACGAGTGTTTCCCTTAGGCTCACACTTAAACCTATACAAGTATTTTCTAATGGCTCACTCTCAACCTAACAATATGTGTTTTCAAGGCTAAAACTCAACCCTTTGAGCTATTAATGCTCTTACAACAACCAAATAATAACAATTAAGAGGTAAGGCTTTGAGAATTAAAATTGCAAGAGTTTGTCTTAAATGAAAGTCGTTGGATTCTTAATGAGGGTCTTTGGAAGGGGTATTTATAGCTTCTTCCCTCCAAATTCTCATTACAAAGAGATACCAAGAAGGATCCTCACAACAACCACAATAGCTTACATTAAATGCACTGTCAGAGCTGGGTCGCGGTCACTAAGCCTTTTTCGTGGTTGTGACTCCTTTTTCGGGGTCGCTACTCATATTTCGTGGTCATGATCTTCATAATTCACAATGGCTAGATCATAAGTGGCATCTTCTCGTTGGTTTTTCAACTATCCATTGCAAGCTTTGAATGCTGTATAAATTTCGCGATGGCAACTTATAATTTGCGGTCGCGAGTCACGTATCATGCCCTTGGTCGTGGTCATGACTAAGCTCGCAATTCTCTCTAAGTCTCAAAGCTGAAAAATGAACAATTTGCCTTCTGATTGTCTTAGTAGCAAAATCATGGTGGCAGGCGCGATTTAGTGGTCGCAGTCACAACTTTGCTATATTGGGCGCGACTCAGAAGTCAACTTATATAGTTTGGGAGATTTTGATTTCCTTTCAATTTCAATCAATGAATATGATATATTCTACAAAACAAACACTTGAACAAATATTAGATAACCTTAAATTTTATTGACAAGATCAAAATAGAGATTGACTAAGTTTTGAAATAATTTAGGTCAACAAGTAAAAAAGCAAAAAAAAAAAATAGAATAAATAAAAAGGAAAGAAAAAACAAAGAATAATTAAAAAGAAAAAAACCAGAGAATGTTTGAGTTAGGACTCAAAACTAGGACTTTAACGGTGTAGAACTAATGTGTTAACTAACTAAACTAACCAATCCTTTCAATTTTTTACTACATATATAATAATTGTTATATATATATAGGTGGCTCCTACAGTATCACAGGGCCACCATACAATAATGGCGTCTTGGATGTGTATCCCACATTAGAAAATGCATTGTCCGACTCCTAAACCCTCCTACAATATATTCAAACCCTCAAACTCAGTTTGCTCGGTCAACCCAAGATCTCAAAGCAAGCTTCAAACTTTGCTTTTTTTTTTTTTTTTTTTTTCCATGCTTATTCTACAAAAAAAAAAAAAAAAACTTTTAATTTATAATTTTTTTTAGTGTTATTTTGTTTTGTGCTCTTTGCTTTGCATAGTGATCAAAACATTTATTTGAGGTTCGAAGTTTTGCCTCAAGTTGAGAGAAGATGGAATTACGATCTGATAAGCACCTATTGTTCATTCCTAGGCCGTGGCGTCGTAAGATAAGTTTTCACGCACTTTTCTTTTTTATTTTTTTCATTTTTATTTTCTTTAGTTTATTTATTTGCTTTATTTTTAGTTTATCTATTTCCCTCCTTGGGATTCATGCTTTAAGACTCCTTGCTTAATGTCTAGTTTAACTAAGATAGTTAATTATAATTCGACTTAATTAACTTCACTTTGTAATCAATTAAAATTAGTTAATCAATCAACTTAATCCTCTTTAATTAATCAATCAAAATATAATAAAAGACTAGACTAAATAAACTCCTTTTGCAAAAAAAAAAAGAACTGCATGGGTTCTTATTCACATTCAAAGGGATATACGTAGGTATCCTTGATTAATCATGAATCGAATCCAAATAAAATAAATAACTTCTTCCCCCATCACCTTTCTTACCTAGTTGTGTTTTCCTATTATTGTTTGTAAGTTTTCTTTTTTAAGATTTTATTTTGGAGAATGTGTGACTTTCCTAGAATCCATAAGGGATAGAGGAAGTATCCCCTATTTGGGTTTTTCTTATAAAACTTAAACTTTATCTTTTATCCTTTTGCTCTTTATTATATTACAGAATGAATGAATGAACGATTCGTGTATATTATAATTGTTCATGTATTTATAAATTGTTCATGAAATTTATTTTAAGTCATTTTGCATTAAATGCCAAACTAATTTTTTTTTTTAAATAAATAAAAAATCTAGTCCCCAAATCCTCTTTGGTAATTAAGAACTAGTGCACTTTTCCTTTGAGATAAAATAAATTGGAGTCATTTAAATTAGGATTTCCCTTATCTTTTTCTCAAATAAAAAAAAAAATTAAGGTGTCGACTCTAAATCAATTTTAAAAAATCAACCAATATGAACTCGAGGGTTCCATCATGACACTTTTCCCAATTGAGCATTTTGATTCCCTTAGCGGATGGATCAGTGCTTGGGCGAGCCCTCACAGTTAGCAACTCTACTAGGGACCACCTTCTTTTTAGTAAAGACAATAAAAGAACTAATAATTGGTCTAAACATAAATTTTTGACACTTTTAATGCAAAAATGACTTTCATACATCACTTGCATAGGCTCTTTGCCTTTCAACCTAGTTCTCTAGGAAAACAATGGATAGTGAGTAACATCAAATAGATAATCCTCTTTGGGTCTATTAACTGATAGCAAAATCATCCATTCTGTACTGAATCCTTTGATCCTTTCAAAGGTGTAACAAGTAATATGTACGGTTTGATCCACATGACGCTTCTTGACTCATATGTGATTAGGTATATCATTGCTCTAGTGTGATGGGTACATAGTTTTAAATTGCCTATACCCTTTCATGTAATGAATATAGAACTAGACCTTAGGTTGTATGTACCTTAATCAAAAGCCTTGTACAATTGCATTCTCATGAAATAATTTTTCATTCATGAATATATGCATACATTCATAAACTAAGGACCTTGAATCAAGTGGAAATTCACCAAGGTCATACCTGTAGTACTTTCATCCAAATACTTTCCTACTCTAAGAAGTCTTTCATCCATTTCTGATTAGCTATGAGCCTATGCTTACCCATCTATTCCTTTTTTTGGTTTTAAGGTGAAGATGGCCAATCCAAGAGCAGTGGACCCTACTGCTGAGATTATGAAAGCAAATGACCTAAATGAAGTAGTCCAAATGAATACACTCTTGACCACTCTTCTTATCTAATAAGAAGAAAGTTTCCTAGCCATGATGAGAGCTCAATAAGCTAAGTTCAAGGAACAAAGACAGTCCATCCTGGAAGAAGTGCAAGCCATGATTATTCAAGCTTGTCTGCACTCAACTAACAAAATTGCTACAAGTCTAAAATGAGCCACCCCTAGTTCGACCCAAACCCACAATAACACTGCTTCCAGCTCTAAGACTATGATTGACTTGACTAATAAAGAGAAGATTGTAGTGGGTACCCCTCAAGTTATAGAGATTCTAAAAGCTATCGCCCATACCACTCACTCCCTAAACACTACCGTCCCTTTTCCAAACACCAATACCCATTTCCTAAACACTACCACCCATTTTGCCACTTCCTCTCCTTTGAATCCTTTTTAAAGAAAGGATATCGGCTCCCTAACCCTCTTTCCCAATGTTAGAGTACGACCCAAGTGCAAAATGCCTAACTTTGATAAGTTCAATGGAACTACATGTCCCAAAACTCACCTAAAAATATATATAGGGGCAATGAATCCTTAAGGGGTGGACAATGAGCTCCTTGCTCAATTGTTTTAATAGTCTTTAATTGGAGCTACAATGAGATAGTTCTTAGATCTAGATGTGAACCAAAAGAAGACATGGTGTGACATCTGTGTTGCATTTGTCAAATAATATCATTATAACATTGAAGTGGACATCACAATAAGGGATCTTAAAACCACTAAGCAAAATCAAAAGGAGTGCTCCTCATTTCTTATAAGATAGAGGGCCAAAGCTGCTCAAATCATGAATCGCCCTACCAAAGAAGAACATATTGACATTATTGTCAAGAATCTTCTTCTGATTTGCCAAAATTATCTTCTCACTCAGTACCTTCCAAATTCAAAGCCCTAATTTCCACTACTTCCAAAGTAGAAGACTTGATCCAAAGTGTCACATCAAAGAAGAATTTTTTGGCTCAAGATAAAAAAAGAGCACTCCTTACTAAGGCACCTCTAGATCCCTTACCTAAAAACTACAACCCCAATAAGTACTATGACTAGTACCAAAGAGCTAGGCACAAAACTGAAGCATGCAAAGCTTTAAAGTATAGAATTCAAGATTTGATCAATAATGGTGGCACATCCCTCCAAAGACTAAGTTAAATATCTCCACCGATTCGCTCCCTTACCACCAAATCAACTTCATCAATTCTTCTGAGCATACAGTTGATCCTATATCCTTGATTCGATCAGCTTTAGGTTTTTGCTGTGTGCTTGACTTAAACAACCTAGTTGCGAAAATTGATGCTATAACCAAGAGTCTGATAATTCTTCATACACATGCCCCTCAAGTCAATCAACCTTCTCTCCAATCCATTCCTCCTCCTATGAAAAAAATGAAAAGCAGCCTTAAACCGGAGGAAGACCCTATCTTGAAATAACTCAAAAAGACTCAAGCCAATATATCTATTTGGAACTTTATTCGATCATCCTATCCTCATCACCAAGCTCTAATAGACATCACACCTAAAACATTGGTAGCTTCACTCACCAACACCACCAAAGCTGATACCATATCTTTTAATGATCATAACTTGCTCAAGGTGAACCAAACCATAACCATACCTTATACATAACTATCTTGACCTAAGGAAAAACTATCCCAATGGTGTTGGTTGATAATGGCTTAGCTTTGAATGTATGCCCTCTAAAAGTAACAAGTTGCTTGGGTTTATAAGCCTCAGATTTTGCACCCTCCAATTAGATAGTGAAAGCATATGACAATACAAAGAGGAAAGTTTTGGGAGTGACCACTTTAAATGTCATCATTGGTCTAGTTACTGCTCCTACCCCTTGCCAAGTAATAAATGTTCCTACATGCTTTAAACTCCTCCTTATAAGGCCCTAGATACATCAAACCAAAGCTATCTCCTCATCCCTTCACTAAAAGCTAAAATTCCCTCATAGAGCTACCATTATTACAATCAAGAGAGATATGCATAGGAAAAGTGAGGTGCCTAGCCTTATCCCTATCTTAGAGATTTAACTTGAGCTGACTTTTGTGCCTCTGTCAGGTTTTGCTTTTGATATAGTTCAATTCACTAAAGAAAAGGGAGGTAAAGAATTTGTCTCCTTTAATTTTGATCTGTATAGGAATATTATTGTGGCTAATATGTTGAAGAAAATGAATTATTTCCCTAGATTAGGTTTAGGCAAAGGTCGGCAAGGAATAGGCCAATTTAAGGAATACCTTGTGGCAAACCCGCCTTTTGGGCTTGGTTATGAGCCTACCCAAAAAGATCTGGTTAAAATGGAGATGAGAAACAAGGAAAGGGTTGCAGCCCTGAAAAGAGGTGAGTCATATAAATGGCAGATGCGCCTTTATTTGAAAACTCTTAATGGTTATTTTTTGAAAACTCTTAATGGTTATTTTTTGAAAGAAGGAGAAGGTCTACTATGGCTTTCCTAAACCATGTCTATGCCCTATTACTAAGAAACTAAGCCCCAGTTTTGAAATCTTCTTTGATGTTAGGATCTTTTTAAAAGACTATGAGCCATTGTTTATGTTAGAGCAGGATTAGAAGGAGAATATGGAGTCTACTCTCTTTGAACAAGTCTTAATGATAGAGGAAGAGATGGTGGACCTAACCAAATTGATCCAAACAAGCTAATCCCAACTTGATAACTAGCATTATGAGAAGCAAGAGGATAGCCAATCTAACTCCAAGTCTAAGCTAGCTAGAGTTTGAGCCCGAGGTATAGTCAAAGTCAGAGTTAGAGTTTATTAGTTCTTTTTCTTCTTTTGAGTCTGTAATTAACCATTTTGGTCCTTCTTTCATATGTAACTACGGACAGTGACTCTTTTATTCATAACAAAAGCTCAAATTTTCCTTTTATGATCTTATGTCTTCTATTTCTCTTGTTGTTTCATGCTTTGAATCCAACTTGAATAAAACATCATTGAAAAATGAAATAAGTGAAGTAAAAAAATAATGGCAAAGAACCAAAAAATTATGACACTAATGAAAAGCCCAAAACTACATTCATTGAATTTTCATGTCATAATAGGGATGACATAGTCAAGTTGATCTAAGAATTTATAGGCTATTTTGCATAGGTCCCTAAAGACATAACTAGTATAGATCCAAGTATAGCAGTGCATAAGATCCCCACTTATGAGCATGTGAAGCATGTCAAATAAAAACAGTGAATACTAAAGACAAAATGGTCCTTCCCAATCAAAAAAGAAATCACTAAGCAATTGGATAATGGGTTTATAAGGTCGATCACCTACCCAACCTGGTTAGCCAATATAGTTCCAGTTTCAAAGAAAGATAGTAATGTGTGAATGTATATTAACTACTGAGATCTAAACAAAGCGTGTCCAAAAGATGATTTTCCTTTATCCCATATTGACTTATTGGTTGACGGCATGGTAGGTTCTAAAGTAGTCTCTTTAACTAATTTGTATGCTAGTTATAACCGAATCCAAGTTCAACCTCTAGACAAGGAAAAAACTATTTTTGTGATAGAATGGGGTACCTATTGCTACAAGATCATGCCTTTTGAATTGAAAAATGTAGGAGCAACTTATCAAAGGATGGCCACCATGATTTTCCATGATATGACGCATAAAGATATTGAGGTGTATGTGAATGACATGGTGATAAAGTCTAAAACAGCTGAAGGACACTTAGAGGCCTAGAAGCGATTCTTCCTTAGACTTCATCAATACAATTTAAAGTTTAATCAGACAAAGTGTCTGTTTGGTGCTGTAATACCTAAGGTTTCCCTAACCTATTAAAGTTAGCAATGGAGGCATTATATATATATATATATATATATATATATATATATATATATATATATATATATATATATATATATATATATATATATATATATATATATATATATATATATATATATAATATGCCATTTTAGGCCTTTCTAACACCACAAGAATCATAAGAATATCACAAAAGTGATTTTAATAGATAATGTGACGACAAGTAAACAATGCAATCAATCTTGATAAGCACCCTTATGATAAAGTAAAAGTCAAACCGAGTTTAACTTAATGTGAAATGTTAATAAATTATTTGAAATATGAATCTAAAGTGCTAGTGAATGGGCGTTCACATCTCTTAAGATATTGGGAGATAATGATAATGATATGGGAAGTTGAATTCAATCAAAGTTATAATGGTACAATGGAGGTCAAACTTAGTTTGACCTAATGAGTTTACATGATATACATACTTAAACAAAGCCATGGAAGGGCTAGTAAATGTGTATTATGATATGTATAGAATTTATCTAGCAATGACTAGAATGTGCAGTGGTATTGGAAGGTAGAATTATGTACACTAAAGTGAAAGAAATGAAATAAAAAATGTATTGAGTTACCACACTTGAAATGTGCGTATATAGATTTGTTAATGGGCTTTTGGACTCAAAAGCCCAAGCCCATTGAATGGCCAGCCCATTGAACCCATAAGTAGATGAACATAAGCCTTAACTAGAGTTAAGAATGTTTAACCAATGTTGAGTTGGAAAGGCTAGTCGCCATTTTTTACTAAGTCAATTCCTTTTCCAACTTGAATTCTTACTTCACCCACACCCAAGTCTACATTCATCTTGCTCTTTCCAAGCCATATAATGATGGTCATGAACATTGTAGAGAAAATCCTAGCCCTCCAGCTTGATCAAATCATAGCCATCTATCAAGGTTAAATCATAGCCATTGGATTAGAGATAACTAAATCCTCACCATCCAACCTTCATATATAAATAATAAGATGTGCAAATTTCCACCAATTTTGCAAACTTAACACAAAACTCAAGTTCAAGAGGAAGAACACCTCTAAATTTTGGCCCTTCATAGAAATACAAGCCAAGGTTTTCCAAGGTAAGAAATTATACTCATTTCTTCCTTTATGTGTTTTAAGTAAGACCTTAGTGTTATAGTTCTTTTCTTCCCTTTATATGATTCATCCAAAAAGAGTATAACTATAAAATATTTGTTTTATATGTTCTTTAGTTAAATATGAGATTTGAACTTAGAAACACAAAGTTTAACAAGTGAAAAAGATGCAAGGAAAACATGAATCCACCTAGGAGAACTTAATAGGAGGATTCGGCCACTTTAATAAAACTATGAAAGAAGTATTCTAAGTTCTACTTGAAGATATCTAAGGTTATTTTAGATGAAGAACAATGATATAGAAGTGTTAAAATGAAATAGGAAAACTTGATTCAAGACTTGAAAGTCTTAGTAGTATGAATTTACTCTATAAGGGAAGTTGATATTCTAATGCTAGATATTGGCAATTAAATGATCATATAGGTTTTATATTATGCTAATTTCATAATTCAATGATCAATTTGAAGATTGAATGAGGAATTAATAGTTTTCCCCAAATTCTAGGGTTTATGAAAATTTTGGGGATTTTGAGAATTGAGCTTAGATTCATGAAATTGAAGAGAAAATCAAGCTTAAGAATGGTGTCGTATGATTTGTATAATGTTAATTTTGAAATTTAATCAATAGAAATGATTTTCCCCAAGATTAATGACCAAGTTCATTTATGGAATTAATGGTAAAAATAGTATTAACTCCATTGAACGTTGGAAATTGTTCAAACTGATGTTACATAGAGTTGAAATATGAAATTCAGAGGAAAGGATTTATCCTCCCTTAAATGAATAGCTATGGTCATTTGGAGAACAACTAAGGAAAGTGTTAAAATTAGTAATAAGTATATGTATAATATATTTTGACCTTAAAAGTAATAAGTTATGCCTTATCAAACAAGATAGAAATGTTAACAAGTTAAACTAAATTAAATAAATATTATAATAAGAAAATGATTGATATGCAATTGAATTGCAAATATGTAGACTCTAAAGACAAGAACAAGGATATTATCAAGAAGTGCAAGAAGCACTACTAGCATTAGAGTTAAATGTAAATAGGAGCAAAGGAGTCTAAGGTGAGTACTTAATAATATAATATGACTTGTGTTATATGCTTTGAACCTTTGTTGTTCAAACCATAAACATTGAAATATTTCAATTCCTTGATGAGCATGAATTGTCCATCGAACAATGAGTCCATTATTATGATCCTTCTTGACGATATTTGACTATTATGAAACTTTCATGTTAAATGCATAATGTGAATCATTAATCCTTTTATTGTAAACCTCATATGAACCATTGTTCATGAAACTATTATCATTGAATACTCCAATTCCATAATGATCATGAATTGCCTATTGAGTATTGAACTATTGAATATGATATTTCTCCATGGCATTTGGCCATTGTGAGCCTTCCACATTGATTTCATAATGTGATCTTTGATGAGAATTATTCTTGTATTGACATATTTTTCATTGAATTCCTTATTGTGAATTCCCAATGAACCTCCCATTAAATGCCTATTAATAAGCAGAAATCCCCTTTTGATGTAGGGTAATACATCAGACCATGTGCACTTAGTATAAGCCTGCAGGTAGGGCAAGAATACCCAACCTTTGTTAGAGGGAACGCTTAACTATAAGACTTGATCAATCTTACATGATGTGATACATGTGAGTGAGCAAGGCTTAGGTAGTCACCCTTGAATTTATATGTGTGAGAAGCATCCTGCTCTTAAGAGAATGTTATTTCTGCTAAAGATATTGTTTCCATCTCAAATGAGAAATTAAGCCATAATGATAATATTGCTTGAAATCGTTCCATGACTATAAAGAGTCCTCCTTGAAAATGGTATTTGTACTCTCCATATATATATGTATATTGTATTATTATGTACTCACTGAGCATTGTCTCATCTTTTAGTAGTTTAAATTTTTTAGGCAAAGTTAACTTGTCAGCAAAGTAAATTCCAAGCTATATTCTTCCTCTTAGAAGTCGCTATGCTAAATTCAAGTATAATGATTTTTTACTATAAAGACTATTGTTCTAAAGCTCTATGCTAGTGAAAGGTTGGGTACAAAAACATGATCCAGTTACATTATTGTAAATTATATTGTAATTGCTATTACAATATTATATGAAATAATGTACATTTGACTAATGATGTGAAATAAAATTCTAGAAATTTTATAAGTGTGTTTCTGAATGATATTATAAATTAATTAGGAAATGTTAAGCAAGTAATGGGTAACAAGGAAAGGAAATCAGGTTATGATCTTGGGATAAGGTCCTACATGATGAATGGTAAAATATTATAAGTTAAGAGGGGTTTTACAGGTTTAGGTAACTTTATGTCTCCTTATGCCCTAGAACCGTCACGGCTTAACAAGTGGGTCATGATAGGTGCATCATCAGGGGTTTTCCTTAGTTACACGGTTAACAAAAAATGTATCAAAATAGATCCATCCAAATCAAAAGCCATTTTGGAAATGCCACTGCCAAAGATAGAAAAGGAGATTAGAGAATTCTTGTAAAGGTTATAATACATTAGTTGCTTCATTTTACAATTTGCTAATGTATGTGGGCCTATATTCAAGCTATTACAAAAAGGAGCATCTAAGCAGTGAAATGAAGCCTAGCAAGCCATTACTCCTATACCTCTCTGTCACTCAAGGGGCCATGAAGGCAATGCTTGCTCAAAATGCTCTTAACTTTCATAGAAAAAAATAACATCTACTACCTAAGCAAGTGGCTACTCGCTCATGAGCTCAAGTACAATCAAATTGAAAAGTTATGTCTTACTTTAGTATGGGTCTGCCATAAACTCTAGCATTACCTAAGTTCATACACTACTCATGTACATGCTGACAAGAGCCTTTTGAAATTCCTTATGGAGAGGCTAGTTCTTGATAGTAAGATAGCAAGATGGATGGCCATCTTAATAGCCTATGATTTGGAGTATATGCAAAGGAAGGCTATAAAAGGAAGTTTGGTGGCTGACCAGTTAACTATGGCTCCTATAGATGGTGATTGGTCTGAACTCGAATTCCTTAATGAGGATGTTATGGAAATAAAACCTAAAGTATGGAAACTATTCTTTGATGGGGTAGTAAATAATAAGGGTTTTGGTGCTAGGATTGTCATAGTCACCCCTCTAGGAGAATACCTGCCTATGGCTATTAATGTAGCATTTGAAGTGACAAAAAATAAAGCTAAATATGAGGCTTGCATAGCTAATTTTGATGTCACTGTGAATCTAAGGATTGATTACTTGAAAATGTATGGGGATTCTAATTTGATCATATCCTAAGCCCTTGGAAATGGAAGATAAGAGAAGAGCATTTGGTTCCTTGCCAGAAATGCTTGGAAGACCTTATAGAAAACTTTCATGAGCTATCATTCCACTTTTTGCCTGGAGCTAAGAACCAGTTTGCGAATGCCTTAGCCACACTTGCATCAAAGTGAGATATGAAAAACATTGAAATAGTTAGACCTATGGTAATCAAGGTGAATAGAGAATTAGGGTATCACACCCTATGCATGAATATCTAAATGGCATATCAGAAACCATAATTTTAGGAAATTTTTATCTAAAAAATGAAAAGTGTCTAGAAGGGGCAACCAAGTCAAAAAGAAGAACCCTAAGGTAGTTAGCTAGTAACTTCATCTTGGATGGAGATGTATTGTACAAAAAGGCATGGGATAACATACACTTAAGGAGTGTAATAAAAGAAGAAGCTCAGCAGGTCATGGAATAGGTACATAGTGGGGAAGAAGGCCCTCATATGAATGGAATTGCTCTTACTAGGAAAATCATGAATTTGAGATATTTTTGGTTGACCATGAATGAAGACTATGCAAAATTTATACAAAAATGCCATAAATGCTGGATTTATACCAAGCTTCAGAAGCAACCCCTAATTCCCTTAAATCTAATTGTAACTCCTTATCCTTTTGCAACTTGGGGTATTGATGTTATTAGATGAATAAGCCCTAAATTCTCTGTTGGACATGAGTACATCTTTATGGCCATATACTACTTCTCAAAACAGGTTGAGGCAGCTCCTTATCAAGTATTAGATTAAAAAAGAGTAGCCCATTTTATCCAAACTAACATCTTTTCTTAGTTTGATGTTCCTTTCGATATCATTACAGATAATGGGTCTCATTTTCAAAAAGAAGTAATCAATTTGTTCAAAAAAGAAAAGATCTAACATTATATATCTTCTCCTTATCGTCCTCAAATTAATGGCACTGTTGAAATAACTAACAAGACAATCAAGTCCTTTTTGCAAAAAATGACCAACAATCATAAGAATTGGCATCAACAACTACCACTTGCCTTATAGGAATACTGAACTTCTATCCGTACTCTAATACGAGCAACCCTTTATTCATTAGTATGTGGAATGGAAGCTATTTTACTGATAGAGGAGAAGATCAAATCAGCCAGAATCATGAGAGAAAGTTAGTTAGAAGATGCAAAATGGATGAGAGGCTACTTGTGAGGCCTCACCTTAACACCGATCCAATCCACTAAAGGGAATAGAAAATGCTCATTTGGGAGAAACATCATGATTGGAACTCACTATGAGTTTAAAAAATTGTCTTTTGTAAATTGTAATTTATAAAAGAAGTCACTACTTTAATTTTATTTATTTTAGTTGGGAAAATTAAAGGAAAAACTCAATTTGATTGACTCCAAAATTGTACCATTTATCCCGAGGAAAAGTACTATTCCTTGAATAACTAAAGAGGGCTCGGGGACTAGGTTTTTGTTAAAACAATACAACAAAATTAGTTTGGCTTGAATACAAAATAGCTTTTATAAAAAAAAAAAAATTATGTATGCATGAACATATAAGATATGATGCATGAAACAAGTATTATTCGTGCAATGCATGGCAAATGTTAAATAATGACAATTACAAAATATGAAAAAAATAAAGGAAAACTACTTAAAATTATTATAAGTCAAAATATCAAAATCAAGGGATCTTTCCTCTATCCCTTATAAGTTTTAAGAAAAGTACACATTCTCCAAATATAATTTGGACAACTAAAGTAAGAAAAAGTAATAAAACAATTGTAATAAAAAGAACTAAAGTTTTGACTTTTATTTAAGAAAAATAATTTTGATCCTAGACTATGTGAAGAAGGTGATAGCGAGAAAAAGTTGTTAATTTTAGTAGAGTTGAATGCCTTAGAGATGGCAAGCCTGCATATTCCTTTGAATAGGAATCAAATCCCATGCAGTTCTTCCTTCTTACAAAGGAGGGATTTTTAAGTCATTGCCTTTGTTATCATGTGTTGATTGATTTTAAGGGCTTAGGGATTTGTTAATTAGGTCAGATTTTAATTAGCAAAAATTAGATCTTTTCAAATTTAGATCTTGAAATTATAATTGAAAAGGAAAAGGAAAAGGAAAGAACTTTTACCTTTGGCTTTCAGTGGCGAGGAATGTAAAGAGTGAGCTTGGCACCAAATCTAAGTTCCACCTTAGCTTAGGGATAGCACGAGCACTCCTTTTGGAAGAAGAACTCTTGAATAGTGTGAACTCTTTTTAGAGAGACTTGGATCACACTTTTGTTTAAGTATCATGAATTCCCTTTGAAAGAAATAACTTGAATTGCACCTTTTCCTTATTAGGAAGCTTAGAGACAGGGTTTGAGGTGATTATAAGGCTTATGAATAGGGTTTAAGGTGATTAAGAAGCTTATGAATAAAGTTTGAGGTGATTAGGAAACTTATGAATAAGTTTGAGGTGATGGAAAAAGTTTTAGAATGGGTTTTTAGAGATATGGAGGTTTAGAAAGAGGTTTTTAATGATTGGAAAGCTTAGGAATAGCATTTAGAAAGCTTTAAGGAGAGTATAGAAGCATGGAATTGTGTGTGGAAGTTGTTAGGAGGGGTAAGGTATTTATAGGGAAGTTTGGGGGCTTAAAACAATAAAATTTTAGTGTGGGATCTTGTCAGAATGCGCTGTGATAATAGTAAAGCCCTCTGTGGCTGTGGTTACTGCAACTCGTAGTTGGCCCGCAGGTTGTCGCACCTCTTTTTTGGCCCATTCTCATCCTTTTTTATCTGATTTGGGCCCAGTTTGATTCTATGGATTCGTAATTGAGTGTTGATCATCTGAAGGTGCAAGTTTCAAGAAATTTATTTTTCAACGGGGCGCTACCTCCTTGACCCCTACCCACTAATTGGCTAGCAAGACCATCGTACTGGCTCTGTGTAGTGTACTAATCTTAGTAGGTATCAAGTTATGGCCAAATCCTAAAGGTGTAACTTTAATGGTTCACACTACCATGATCAGCTAAATGCCATTTATGAGAAGATGATGGGTGCCTTGTATCATATTCAAGGTTATCAGTAGAAACTAGCAAGACACTTCAATAAAAAGGTCAAAGATAAAGATTACAAGAAGGGAACTTAGCATTGAAAGAAATATGTGCTCTAGTGTATGACCTTAGAGGAAAGTTCATACCAAACTAGGTTGGGCCATATGTTCTTAAACGAATTATGTTAGGAGGAGGAGTTATTCTCATGGATCTAAATGAGATTGAGTTCACCAATCCATGCAACTTAGATCATTTGAAATACTATTTTGTGTGAATGTTAATTTGTATAATCATTTTTGCATCTTTTGTAAATAAGAACTACGTGGACTTGATTCTCCAAAATAAGTGTCAAATTAATAAAAAGAAAGAAAGTGTGCAAGGAGATACATAGGTAGCCCATTTTGGTGTAGTCCAAATCTTAATAAAATTCTCTTTTTGTGCTAATTGTCTGTTTGGTTCTTCACTTGCATCCTAAACAAAGAAGAAAACCATATAATAATAATAATAATAATAATAATAATAATAATAATAATAATAATAATAATAATAATAATGTAATAAATAAAGAAAAGAGCTAGCTAAGTTGAAAACTTGAAAGGGCATATTAGGTAGAAATTAGCACAAATAAATGATGTTTTATTCAAATTGAATTTAAGGAAAAAGTCTCAAATCTAAAACAAGAGTTTAAGTTTTATTCCAAAATTCCTAAGTACTGAATCTTAGTTCTGTCCACCTAGTTGTTGTCTTCCTTTATAGAAGTCTCATCTTCAATCTCTTAAAGTATGGCTACCCTCCTAATCTTCTCTGAAGGCCAAGAATTAGCAATCCATCATAGATCACACCCTTAATCTATCAAAGCTGTGAGAAGGGAGAACAATGTAGAAACTCCTAGCCCATCCATTGGTAACTGTAGTAGCCACAGTAGGGGTAATCAAAGCATACTTAAATAGAGCACCATCTAGGGGGCAATCCTTATGCATGACCCATCTATTGCATCACCTTAGTTTTTTTATAAAAGGTAACAATGTGCAGAACAAGCAAATATATCATCCTATACCCAAAGCTCATAGTCATAAACTTCTTAATTTTGTACCAAGGGCAAAGTCATAGCAACTTTTTAGGGTTAAGTTCAAATAGCTATTCAGTCCAAGCCCTCTCATTATCCATCTTCTTCACTATCTTTCTAGACCGATACCAAGACACAAAATACTAAGCTCAGGAAAGAGGGGCTACCACTTAAAGACGATCTCTTAGCAATACTTATCCAAAACATAAACCTGCTCAGTATAGAAAAAAAAGGAAAGAGAGAGTAAGATTACCTGAGAGATAGAGCATACCTATAGAATCACTAAATTTACAAACCAACGGCCATCATATCAATAAGCTTGGTCCAACTCAGGATAGTTTCAGCTAAAATCTTTCTAGCAATTGAATATACTTTTCCATTTGAGTGATCAACTCGGCTACTTTGATATCTCCCTAATCCATATGACCAACAAATAGATATCAAGCAAAAAGCCAAGGCTCGCATTTGATGATTTAGCAAATTATCATCTTTAAAGTTTTGAGGATTATGAAACTCAGCAATCACAGTAGTAAACTCAACGCAGTCCTCTATAATCATAGGACTACTAGTTGCCATGTCTAACTCCAAAATTTATCGAAAAGTGTTGAAATAACCTACCCTTTCAATTGGGGCAACTAAAGTTGCCTCAAGATCATATCACATGAGTATACTGTACTTCTCAAAAATAGGGCACTTCTCATACATCCTCGCCATAAACATGAAGACAGATACTTCATGATCCTAAAATTTCAAGCTAGCCCTCAAAAAGTTCCAATTTATTTTTATTCCTCTCAAGGTAGGCATGGCACTAATCTCAAAGTTTTCTAAATTGATCCTTTCCACTTGGTCAAGGTTTTTTATTGATAAATCCATATAATGACCAGAGTAGGTATTGAAGGTAAAAGAAAAGAAAAGAAGAAAAAAAACAATAATAAAAGAAGAAGAAAGAAGGAAAAAAGTGAAAAGAAAAAAGAAAAGAAAAGGGATAAAAATTGAATAGAAAAGCTTAACAGAGTTAAAGAATTATTAAGATGAAGTTTTAGGGGCACTGAAGGTCTTTTTATGAAGAAAAACAGCAATTCTTGTTGGAACCACTGTAGGCTAGCCCTGTGGCTCTATAGGCCTAGTTTGTGGCAACTACATTGCTGCTGTAGGTGGGCCTTGTGGTTGCCACAATCTTCCACTTGGCTACCATAATCTCTTATTCACCGCTGCAAGCCTTTCCATCTTCCTCGCAATATGTTGTAAAATTTTTCATAAAATAAAGCATAAAATGAAAATTAAGCTAAGAAAACAAAAGAAAATGGAGAAAAGGAGCCCTACCAATCAATATGTGACATGCATAGATGACATTCATGCATAACATAATATTTATACATAATATAGCATAACATACATAAAAGTTTCATGAATATTTCATTACATAAGTTTAGTACAATATAGGTGTGAGACCTCGCTCAAACAACCCTCCCTCACTCGGGAGAATTTTTGCCTTAAGAAAAGGCCAAGTGATTTTTAAGGAGGTCATAAAATGAGTTTTGGTACTTATGATTGGAACAACTATCATTTGGAAAATTGATTTGTGATTTGAAAAATAATTTTGGGAGTCACCACTCTAATTTATTTTTAAATGAAAAAATTAAGAAAAAACCCAATTTGTGACTCCAATTCATTAATTTTGCAATTAATTTACCCAATGATGAAAATCACTAGTCTTCAAATCAAGTTGAGCTTAGGGAGTAGGTTTTTATTTAAATAATCTGAATTTTGCTCTTAAGTTTCATTTGGCTTGGAAAATAATTTCATGGATGACAAGTATTATATGGCAATTACAATATCATGAGTAATGCATGAGCATGGGATGAGTATATGGAGAAAATTAAAATAAAATATCCACAAATTAAGGAGAGTGTTTCCTCTAGTCCTTATGGATTTTAGGAAAACCATATAGTCGCTCCTTAATTCCAAATTAAACTAATTACATAGACTAATTAAAAAGAGGGAATAGGGATTGAATGAATTTGGATTTGCAGTTTAGATTTAAATTCCAAACGTGCCTACGTACCCTATTAAATGGGGATTAAAACTCACGTAGTTTATTCCATGATTAAGTGAAGGGGTTTAGAAATTGATTTGATTGATTGATTTGATTTGGGTTTGTAGGTGAAAAGAAAAGGCTGATACCTTTGCTTTTAGAGAGCAGAGAGTTTTACTATACCGAAGTTCTATTTTATCAGGACCGAGTAATTAGATTGATTAACGGATTAATTAATTAATTAAATAATTATTGTGATGAAATAGATGAATTGATTAATTAATTAATTGAAATGATTAATTAATTAATTTGAATGAGGGGCGGATTAAAAAAAGGATTAATTTGATTTTGAAAAAAAAAAGTGATTAATTAATTAATCAAAAAGATTAATTGAATTAATTGAGTGATTATTTTATTTTAATTTTAAAAAAAGAGTTTTAGTTAATTTAAAAGATTAATTAATTTGGTTAGGGTGAGATAATTAATTAATTGAAAAGATTAATTAATTAATTAGAGAGTGATTGGAGGGAGAAGAAGAGAAGAATTTGAGGATAGCAATCTACTCAAACCCAAGGGATGAAGAGAAATAAGAAATGGATGGCCTATTTATAGGCAAATGGGGTTAAGGGTAGTTTAGAAAGTGAAAATATGAAAAGACAATGAAGGATAGGGCTAGAAAAGGTTGAAGAGGGGTAAAGGGGTCATTTTCTGCACATAAAGGGGGACCACCTGCGCCTGGTACAGCATTGTACCAAAAGGATGCAGTAGCCTGTAGGTGCAACCTGCGACGCTGCACAGGACTGATGCGGCGCCACAAGGCTATTGTGCGTTCAAACCATGCATACATGCATAATACATAATATCAGCCTACAGTACAGCCTACATAATAGAAGGAAAGACAAGTCTAATGTTTGTCGCAACTATGCCTCCTTCTCGATGGTGGCGATGTCTCCTCATCATCAAGAAGACCACTAATTCTTCACCCATAAATGCATTTGCATTCAAATCAATCGTATCCATCAATTCACTTAAAAATATCTAGCCACTAGCTAAGATATTCCTTTGGTTTCTTTTCTCACTTTCATTTCTCAACCACATTTTTCACTCACAAATATCTAGAAACGGTTACCTAGACATCCATGCAATTCAATTTTCACCCCTTTTACACAAATATATCAATTCACCTAAAAATATCTAGCAACCTACTTAGTTATCCCTTTGGTTCGATTTCTCAATTCCATTTATCAGTCACACTTTTCACCTATAAATGCTTGGAATGATTGCTTAAACTTCTCTGTGATTTCCTTTGTCATCAACCTTTCTCTTAAAATCAAAAACACTTCTCTCACATAAATATGTCTAAATATAGACCTAGACATCACTTTGATTCCTTATACCATCCTAACTCCCAGGTTCACTATTATTAGAATTGCCTTATAGATAAGACAATTCTAATGAAGGCACAGCTGTGAACCCTCAAATTTGCACCCTCATCATGTGACCACAACATAATACCTGTTAAGTTTAGTTTATTACGCAGAGCTAGTATGGCAGTCCCATTAGTTAGTTAGTAGGTAAGGGTTCAAGGGCAGTACTGAAAGAAAAATTTTATCCTTCAAGTATATTACTATCTGGGTGCCCCATTTTCCACCATGGACCAACATCAATCTCTACCAAAATAAATAAATAAGGTTGCCACATGGCAGCCATAGGATATGCCTACAATGCAGCACCCCTGCCTACACAATGCCACAGGTGCTACCTACGGCTACCACATATAGCAGCTGCGTCGCCATATAGCTATGCGGCTAGTCCCCCTATGAACTGAATTTTGCTTTTGCCTTTTCAACCACTTTTTATCCATACCCTTATGGTCTTTTTGCATTTCACTTTCACAAACTACCTTCACCTCACTTTGCCTATAAATAGGCCTCATTTTTACTATTTCTCCATCCCTTGAGTTAGAGTGGACGGTTATCCTCTAATTCCTCTCTTTCTCTCCCTCCAAACAATATCTTTCAATTAATTAATTAATCCTTTTAATTAATTAATTAACCCACCTCAACCAGATTAATTAATCTTTTTAATTAACTAATCTTAGAACGAACTATATAGATTTTGATCTCCATTCCATGAGATACATAGGCACATTTTGAATTTAAATCCAAATTCAAATTAATCCCTTTCCCTTTTTATTTTTCTTTGTAGTGGTTATTTCCATTATATTTGTAAAAGAATTTGTGATCTTCCTAGTACTTATAAGGATTAGAGAAGATATTCCATTTTTAATTAATTTATTTAGTTAATTTAATTAATTTAGAATTAAGAAGCGATTATGTGGTTCCTATAAAAATCCATAACGACTAGATGAAACATTTTCCTTAATTTGTAGATGGATTTACTTAACTATTCTTTTAATTTTTCATGCATTCATATTATTCCATGATCATGTCTTTCACTTATAATTGTGATTTAATATTTGTCATTTTGAAATCAATTTTTCTATGTCAAATTAAATTTAAGAGCCAAATTTAGATTATTTAACCAAAAACCTATTCTTCGAGCTCGACTTGGTTCGAAAACTAGTTATTTTATCTTTTGGTAAATTAATTAACTAAAATTAATGAATTAGAGTCACAAATGAGTTTTTCCTTAATTTTTCCATTTTAAGTACATAAAGGTGGCATCTCCCAAATTCATTTTACAAAATCCAAAAATAAATTTCTAAATAATAGTCGTTCCAATCATGAGTGGTGAAGTTCATTCTATAACTTTCTTAAAAATCGTTCGTCTTTTCTTAAGGCATCTCGAGCAAGGGAAGGTCGTTCGGGAGACGTATCACAGAGATGTATTTATTGTACTGTGTTGAGATAAGACCATGTTCGACAGTGGACCTGGGTTACATGTGACTATTATATGACTTAGGGTAAATTCCTTATATGTTATATGAATATACCAAGCCTATTTGAGTGCTCCAATTATTAATGGTACTTGGGCTTAATGCCTGTTATGTTAATTGATAAGTCTGGCAAAGTATTTTCCAGTATATTTTATTTTGCAATTTCTTTGAATTGTGGATTGGGTGATGGAAATGTTAAATTGATATGTGAACTCTAAAGTTATTATTAAAGATATAATGTGAGTTGTAATTTGAATATATTACTTAAGATTTTGTAAAGTAAGAAAATGGTTGTTCTGTGAAATATTGTAATTGACTTAATTGTTATACGAAATGGTTGAAAACTATATAATGATGAGTTTATGTGATTTGATATAAGTAGATTTATTAGAAAGTTCCCTACCATATGTGTTCTTATTTAGCAAAATGGTGTATGCTCATTCCTCTATAGATTTTCTTTTTGCAGATTTTAGATAGTTGGCAAGTCTTATCTTTTCTTTTATTCATGAAGCCATGTCAAGTCTAGAAGCATTCAATTATTACTCTTCTTTAGATGATTTATAAGCTATTAGGACAATTGAATTTATTGATTTATTTGTTTATTTTAGAGCTATTTAAATTGAGTATTAGCTATTCTGAATTTTAAACCTTCTCATTTTAAATAATCCTTAATTAAAACTTATGAAGTTTTAATAAAATTACAAATTAGGCTCATTTTTACTTGGAATCATTTAATATTATATATGTTGTATTCATATAATCAGACTTGTGTAGCTAGATTTCAAATTAATTATTTGCCGGCAACAGTCTCTAAGTTTGATTGTGACAATATTAGTGACACCCATTATTGTTCTTATAATGTACATCAAAATGGGAATGGAAATATTATTAGGAGAAATTATTAGTACAAGTTTATATTACATAATTAATACGCTATGACTTTAACGAAATGGACATTATTTGTTCTACTTGTTAGGATTGAGTTTTTATTTAGTAGCTTAGAGTTTTTTTTTTTTTTTTTTTTGCCAATTAGTAGCTTAGAGCAACTTGACTACTATATTATTAATTAATTTTAATTGACTTGTATGATATGAACAGGAAAAAAAAAAAAAAAAAAAAAAACTACTCTTACAAACTTAGAAAAGGGATAACAAAATTAATGAACTCTTATGAGTAATACCCATATGTCGGAACCCGAAACAAGATGGGTATTAAACTTTTCAAATGGATCGGATACGAATTTTTGAAAATCCTCTCGGTACTCCACCTATTGGGATTTCTACTTCCTACACACAGGTTGATTTCTTTCTGACGCAGCTGAGGTGCAGCTGATACGATGCAAAAAGCATAAATCACAACGCTCATATTTCATATTTCATTTCATTATAATAAATATGTTTTCCGTTGTCACTTTATTTTTAAATAAAATAATTTATTTTATTTATTAAAAAAAATATTTTTTATAAAAAATAATAATTTTATTCATATTTTTTTATAAATTAAATTATTTTTTTTATAATTTTATTAGTTATGAAATAACTTTTAATTTTATAAAAATATAATTTTTTTTATAAAAAATAATTTTACGAAAAAAAATTAATTTTGTAATTATAAAAAAATTCTCTTATAAAAAATTATAATCTTTTTATATTTTTTCATAAATTAGATTATTTTTTATAAAGTTTATAAATATATAAATTTAAAATTTTATCTTAATTATTTTAATATTTTTTATTTTTAATTAGTAAAATCTAATAGTAGATTAATTTAATTATAATATTTTAAAAATTTTAATTATATTTATTATTTATAATTATCCTATTGGCTTAAAAAATAAAATTTTATAGTTTGTTTTAAAATATAGTAATATAAAAATTTATCTATATGATACATTTTATAAGAAAATTATGATTTTTTTAAAAAAATAATATTTTTTGGTAATTATAAAATTATTTTATATAAAACAAATCATATTACAAAATAAATTATATTTTCATAAAATTAGAAATTTTTTTACAATTAAATAAAATTATAAAAAAATAATTTAATTTACAAAAAATATAAATAAAATTATTATTTTTTAAAAAAAAATTATTTTTTCTAACAAAATAAATAATTTTATTTAAAAATAAAATAACTATAAAAAATACTTATAATACAATAATAATAGATGTGGTGAGCTACTTGATGGGACCAATTCTGTACTCGTATCCATGTTGTCGCTGGTTCTTGGACAATTACACTCCCACGCGCTCTTCGGAATGTATAGTTTAAATTCTTTGGCAAAATCCATATCTCAAAGCTTAAAAAAAAAAAAAAGCAGCAAAACAAGAAGTGACATTTCTTTTTTGCAACTTCCTCTCCATTGGCATATGGAATGACCCTAATGCAAGGAAAGGATAACACTTTTATTAAGAAAACAAAATCAATTAGCCTTTAATTCATTAATTTTGAAATTCTCTACAAAATCAAAAAGTATTGATCATCATACTAATTGTACAATAATTATACAATAATTAAGTTATAGAATGGTTAGAAAGTTTAAATTTTACAATGGTGTTTTCTTTTGAAAAATTTTTAATATACTCAAATAAAAGTTGGAAGGGTTGACATTTAAATTTCAATCAAAATTAAATTAATTAAAAAATTTGTATGTTAAAAAATTATTAAGAAAATATTCAAGTGAGATAATTGAATCTTTAATTACATCTTAGAAATTTGTTTATTAAGAAAATATTCAAGTGAGAGATAATTTAATAGTTACATCTTAAAAATTTGTTTATCTATAATTTTTTCTTTGAAAATATTATGTAAAATTACATATAAGTACGTATAATTTCAAAATATACATTTATTTATTTATTTGTATAAATTGTATTCTAATTTTACTCTATATTTTACATTTTTTCTCATAAATATAAATTTGAATTCACCTTTATCCAAAAATGAAAACCTATCTAAATCAACTCATTTGATGTTAAAATGCTATGTTTTATTCTATTAAGTAGTTAATTTTTTGAACTCTAAAAAAATTGAAATTTTAATAAATATTGTAACATCAAAAGTTAAATTGACATAATTTTTATAACATTTCTTTTATCATAAATACAATAAATATGTATTGAAGTCACTAGTCTCGAACACTCCCACTTTAGGAACAATTATTATATAATTTGCAGTTGGAGGACTAACGACAACGAAGATGACGTTCATGCTGACGCTTCTTTTTAGTGACACGTCGTCTATCTGGATCGACATTTATCCATCACCCATAACACCAAACTTTGGCGCGTGTTTTTCAATCTCTCAAAAACACGTGTGGAAAATTTCCAATCTTTCATCAACATACCTGCACAGCACTCCTATTACATAAAAAGAAAAAATAAAACAATCAGGTTTTAAAGAGAAAAAAAAGGAGCAAAAAAATTGAAAAATTAATAAAATATATAAATAAA
Source organism: Reutealis trisperma (assembly GCA_947687605.1). NCBI lineage: Eukaryota > Viridiplantae > Streptophyta > Magnoliopsida > Malpighiales > Euphorbiaceae > Reutealis > Reutealis trisperma. The sequence continues at coordinate 63,742 of CANTUT010000505.1, read as the reverse complement.
TAAAACCCATCTCTTTATCAATCAGAACTGCTTCATCCATTAAAAATAATTAAAAAATAATAATTAAAAAAAAAAAAATTCAATCTCATTTCCCACAACTCAACCCAACACATACACATACATATAATACTTTCTTTTATCTTATATTCATAGAAAAAAGGGTGAGAAATCGAAGAAAAGAAAGAAGATGAGAAACCCATCAACAAATGCATCGCCTGCCGGAGGAGGAGGAGGAGCTGCGACGGCGGCAACAAGTACAAAAACACCATGTTGTAGCAAGGTAGGGTTAAAGAGAGGACCGTGGACACCAGAAGAAGATGAACTTCTTGCAAACTACATAAAGAAAGAAGGAGAAGGAAGATGGCGTACCTTACCCAAAAGAGCTGGACTTCTTCGATGCGGGAAGAGCTGCCGTCTTCGATGGATGAATTATCTTCGTCCTTCTGTAAAACGCGGCCAGATCGCTCCAGACGAAGAAGATCTCATTCTTCGACTCCATCGTCTTCTGGGTAATAGGTATATATAATATACATATAAAAAGAAAACCCATCAAATATGTGAATTTTTGCATTGGGGTTTTAGGGTTTGGTCTGTGGATCGTATCACTTCATGATGGGTTCAGTCCACTCTCTTCTAATACTGATTTCTCTTTCTTCTATTTCTAGCTAACTCTAGGGTTTTACTGTACATGTGTTCAAACTCTATAATGAATCTTTATCTTTCATATTAGGAATGCATTTCTGGATTAATGAGTTATGTTGGTTATGGTGCAACGGAATGTAATATGTAGTAATATGAACAAATGCATTCTTCGGTTATATTACGTTCATTGCAGTAATCAAACATAACTTATATATGTAAACATATTATATATGTAAACATACAGTTTCACCTTGTAGATTAGATCATGTTCATGGTCATAATATTAATACGACACTTGCTCCACCTGGGTTTTTGTTAACTTGTACTGTTTTGTTTTGGATTGTTTGATAATTAGGTGGTCATTGATAGCCGGTAGAATTCCCGGGCGAACAGATAATGAGATAAAGAATTACTGGAACACTCACCTAAGCAAGAAACTGATAAGCCAAGGAATCGATCCAAGAACTCATAAGCCACTCAAGCCCGATCATCAATATCATGACAAACAACAACAACACAAAGCTTCTTCAACGAAAGCAAATCGCAAATCATCAGCAAGCCCTAAGCACAATAACAATAACAACTATAATCCTAATTCTTCTTCTGGTCTTGAAGGAAAAGAAACTACTACTAATAGTGGTGGCAGTACTCATCAACTTATCAGCAGCAACAAAGAAAACATTTACTATGAAAATACTTCTTTGGATCAGTATCATCACCATCATCATCCTATTCATGTTAGCCATGGATATACAAGCTTGCTAAATTGTGGTGGTGGTGATGGAAATAATTGTGGGATGGATTTAAGAAGCAACATTCAAGGCACTAGCAATGAAGAAGATGAAGATATCAATTATTGTACTGATGATGTTTTCTCTTCGTTTCTCAATTCACTTATCAATGAAGAAGCTTTCACTACCCAACAACAGCAACAACAACTACAATTACAACAACAACAGCATCAGGCCATTAATGGGATTGTGCCCAATTCAGATCATTTGGTTTCAATTCCTACTTCAACATTTGGTCTTGGAACTGGCTGGGAATCTTCTCTCATATCCTCCACTTTTAACCAAAGTGATCCCAGCAAGGGGCTTAATGACCATCTTGAGTAGTCTATATATTTATAAATATGCTATTTAAATTGTTCTTGTTTCACTTCACTATCATATCTCTATTATTTTCATTAATTCTTCTGGTGTTTTTTTGTTCTTTGTTTTTCTTTTCTTGGAAGCATGAGAACTCTTACTTGTTGTAAGCATATTATTGCAGAACAATGTGTAATGTTGATGACTTGTGTGGGAATGAATGTATGTATGTTAATGTTTGTAATTCAACTTTGTTTTGAAATCTTTCAATCTCAAACATTGAAGATTCTATTTCACCCATGATCATTAATTTGAGCTTAATTATCACCTATTTCAATGTAATTGAAGGAACAACTCACCCTGCAGCCAACGGCATGAATCATTGTGTGAGTACGATCCCAAGGCACACTACCCTGACAATAATCGCTGAACTTTAATTTATATTGCTAAAATCAGTTACACTTTAGTTTGTTTTGGTAAGATGACCTTTGCTAGCTAGATTTTAGTAAAATTTTACAAGACAGCTATGTAATTTTCTTATCTAATATCAATATACACAAAATTGACTAAATTTACATAAAAAGGTCTTAGAGAAATAAAATAAAATTAAGTTAATGCATGATATTCTAAATTATGAAAAATTGAAACTCAGAAATACGTCGATAAATAACTTTGGATGAAATAAAGCAAAATAAAAATTGTATACTGCTCATGCCCTCATATAGTCGAAGCTATATAAATTATTTATTTATTTTGTGGAATTCAGCATGTGAAGATAGTATAATAAGCAACTATATATACAAGTTCATAAATACAAATCCATATATACAAAGTTAATTGTGTTTCTCACCGTTCTATGCAATAATGACAAAGTCATAAATTTGAAGATATTCTCTTCATATTATTGATTATGTTGTATTCCAATGCTGCATGGAAACTGTTATAAGCTCAATGTTCCCGTGTTTGATACCTTTCGATACCAAAACCCTCACAAATTTGTAGAAAACATTTCAAAACTTAAAAAAAGTTTCTCATTATTTTTTTATTTTGAATTTTCAAAACTTCTAGGAAACTGTCAAAAACTTGGAGGAAATTTATTGGATGCTTCTAAGAAACTTAATTGAAAACTAATTAATCTCTATAGGAAAAAAAGAATAACAATAGACTAAAAAGGGAAAAAAATAAGAATAACAGTAGAACTTATAATTGGAAGCTATAATTTTTAATGACAATATTGATAGTCATAAAGATAATGAAATAGAAAATTAGCTATAGATTTTTTTTAATATTTTAACTTATTATGGATAATTATTTAGAAAGATTTTAGAAAAATATTATATTCAATTATTTTAATTATTTTATGATATTTTCACAGTTTTATTAAGAGATTATTAAAATTAATGTAGTATACTTCATCCATTATGAAAAAGTGGCCATTAAGAAAAAATCATCATTTTTAAGGTAATAATAATTTTATCATAAGTTGTCAAAAAGACCCCTATTAATTGCATTATAAATTTAGGAAAATATCTCTCATACTTGATAAATGGAAGAATAAATTAGTCATTTTACCATTTTTTTTATCGGGTTGCTAAATTGCCACTTATTTATGAACAAAACTAACTTTTTTAATAGCTATTTTTTTCATAATGGAGGAAGTAATTGATAATGAAATATTTATACCTTTTTATATATAAAATTTATATTTTTTAATATAACATTTTCCCAACATTTCGTATCCTGTATTTTTAGAAATTAGCGTATCATCATATCATATCATTTCGTATCGCGTATTCCATTTCCATTTCTGTGCAACTTAGTTATATTCTAGAGCACTCATGTTCTATAATTTTCGTCTCATCATTCTTTGTGACTTTGTTTGGAATTGATGAGAGATAGAAAATGACCACATAGGGTCTCTATTTTTCCTATATTAAAAGAAAAGATATTTAAAAGTCCATGATGATAAATTATTCAAATTACTAGCCTAACTTTTAATTTGCTATCCAATTCCAAAACGAATATGTATATAAGTAATCCGAATTCAACTCGGTTTAGAAAACCTTATCCAAATCATATATTAAAATATTATCTATAAATATCTCGAATGTAAGCCTCCAAGAGACAGATAATCCTCACATCAATTATACATCAAATTTACATCAACATTATATTCACTAATTTATTCTTCTTTTATTTGATCAAAAATAGCTCCATCAAGAATGATTTCTTAGATAATGCAGTATCATTGAATTATACTTTTAATGTTGTTATATTTGGTCAGTTTTAGGATCTGATTACCATTTGAGCTATATTGTTAAGAAAAGTATTATATTAAAAATAATAATTAAAGACATTAAAATTTGTTTTTAAAATGAATTTTATATGTTATGGTAATGAAAGTTTCAAATCAAGTAAATAACACTACAAAAATGTTTTCAACAAAATCTAAAATGATATTTTATCAGAAGACAATTTCAACTTCATTATCAAACTTTCATAAGTTGCCCGTTTAATCCTTCTTCAAATCATTGCAGTCTAATTGATTAAAATTCAAGATAAGAAGCCTTTTGTGCTAGATTACATTTATGATATATTAATTGGTTTGTTTCTTTCAGATAGATAAATATGCTGAATTTCAAAATTAAAATATATATATATATATATATATATATATATATGTGTGTGTGTGTGTGTGTGTGTGTGTGTGTGTGTGTGTACTGAGAATTTAGCAATTAATCAATCTCAAGAAACTGCGTAATAGATGGTTATGGAGTTCTCATGACCTGGTTTTTAGCTTTCTTTTTTAATTATCATTTATCAAAAATAATTAAAAATGGAATTTTTAAAAGCATGTCATAACTCAATCCAAAACAAACATTTATGCAAGGTAATTACATCTATTTTAATATTAGCCGAAAAAAAGTCTTCTAAGATGATTGTTGGTGGGAGGACTCGAAAGAAAAGATAAAGGTATTTCAATAGTTGAATTAAATTTGATTTAAACTAAGTGAAAATCTTATAATAAAACTAATGGTGGAAATATGGTTAAATGATCTATGAATTCAACTATTCATGTTAATTAGACTTAGTAGCTTTTATAGAATCATAGTGAATGACTTCATTGATGTGATGCAATTGCGGTTAAACTCACCAAGTGAATCCTCATTCGCTAATTGGCTCCTTTCGATTGAGAGCATGAATTATTAATTTTAATAAAGTGATTTATTGTTCTATTTTTAGCTAATATAATAAATTATTATTATTAACGTTCAGAACTCATCATCTCAATAATAATAATAATACTAAAAATTTGAGTTTTATCCCCCTTGATTAAAATCTTGAGTCCACCAGTGTTTGCAAGGCAATGGAAGGATATGATATTGAGGAATAGTTTGTTTTAGAATTGAGAATTTGAGGATTGAAGATTTTATTTTAGATTCTTCTCCATCTGGTTTTCTTTATTTTCTGTTAATTTTTCACTATGACATGGGAGTTATAATTAAGATAAAATAAAACAAAATAAAAAGAAAAAGAACACAGAGTTGAGAGATTCTGATAGCAGAAGGGACCATAAGAAATGATTTGGTACTTTTGCCTTTAAGGTTATCATGCAAATTTAATTTTCTATACTAACTAGAAGACACATTTTAATATTTGCTTATTTGCAAGGGAAACATTATTTTATTGTACAAATGAGTTAATATAGCTTAGGTACCTTTGCTTAACACTCATAAATTACGGTCAAACAATTGCAAAATTTCTTTTTTTTTATTAATTATGTTTTGACTGAAGGTTAAAACATACAACTTCATAATCTAAATACAATTTTAGTACTTGAATTACGTAAGGATTTCATCAAAGGAATGAGACGATAACACATCTTGAGCTCAAATAATTGTAATGAAACAAAACTTGTTAAATGCTAATATATAATTGAAGTAATTAAGCACTTACTCGTACCACAGCTTTAATTAGTAGAAGATTTGCAGTCGAGCACTAACATTTGGTTCTTAATTAGCGTGTTCAACTAAACATCTAGGTTCCCATCGGTGTTATATATGGCTTGTAGTTGCAGAGCCCTCCTGAAATATTTGAGAATATATATATATGTTGGCACCTAATTATTAATTAACAAATGGAATTGAAATAATAATAATGAGGAAAAATGTTAAAAAAAAATCCTAATTGAATTTAATGCTAAGTTATTAGTCCAAATAAATTATCTCTTACTCAATATTTGATCTATAGAATACAATAAATAGACAAACATTAACCTCAATTCAAACCATGTCAAATAAATTTTACTGACTATAACTAGTGATGGAGCCATAAAATTTTTTTATAGAGTCAAAGTTTTTATAATATAATTTAGATTAAGGTGGTATACATAATTAAACTAATTTTTATATATTTAAAAAAAATCACCTAAAATAAGAGATATCAAATATAATATTTGACCAAATTTTTATAATTTTATATCTAAAAATTTTTATATTTTAGAGGTTAGAAGGGGGCCATGGCCACCCTCTGCCCCCACTCTATCTCCATCATTGAGTATACCTATCTAGCCGGTAAATAATACGTATAGTTCAATAAGGTTCATGCTAACTATTTACCTATATACATATATATCACTATAGAACAGTTTTTTGTCCCTTTTTTTTTTTTTTAATTTTTAGTTTTAAACATTATCCTTTTTTTTTTTTTTCTTTTTTGGAGAGCAGAAAATTTCTATTTGAGTCTTCCCATCCACCATTATGATGAGAAATTTTCATCAATTTAGTGAATATTAATAAAAAAAAATATTTCTATTGTAGCTCACAATACTATGTATGATCAATTTAACCTCCAATGAATAATTTAAAAAAAAAATATATTACGTAGATATACAAATACTTAAATATTATTTGGTATGAGATAAGCAAGTTAAGAAAACAAAACTTTCTATGAATTAGAATAATTTGATTTATTTGGTAGTTATTACTGAAAAAAGTTCATAAGAAATATGATGTTTATTCTCTGAATTTGATGAAAATGCACTTCCTTAGAAAAGACTAAGGATAAGGAAGTTGGACTTCCTTAATTGAGAAAAACATAATTGATATATTTACTTTCTATTAACTGAGATTAGGTAATAAAAGTTAAGTATTATTGTATTTTAGATTATTAAAGTCAAAAAAAAAAAAAAAGTTTACTTCTTAAAAAAATTATTTGCAAATCAAATATATAATTTTTTGTACTTCCAAAAAAATAATTTTCCAAAAAATATACTTCCAAAAAATAAATTATGTGATACCAAATAATACCTTTAGTTATAGTAAATAATAAATGTCCTAACTTTCTAATTTTCATATTTAAACTTTTTTTATGAAGCTCCTATTCAAGCCTTAACCTATCTTATTTTAGCTTCTTGATAATAATAATAATAATAATAAATTAAAGGGAAAAAAAAAATCCTATTATAGTTATAGTTTATGGTTGTACGAACCAACTTGAAGATAAGGGCTTAAACCTACTTGAAGATGATATTTTGGATTGGGCTCTAGTGGGCTGTGCCATTAATTTGCCTATGAACTTGCAACCTAAACTAGGAATGGTATGGACCGGGTGTTGCCAATAATGTTTAAAAATAATAATTTAAATTTTCTACTAGGGTCAGGTCAATTATTAGCCGTTTTTAATTTTTAATTTTTATTTTGTTAAAAAAAGATATGTTCTACATTTAATTTAATTTCATTTTTAAATATATATATTTTTTCATATGTTATACTAGAGGAATTTAACATTCCTGAGATTCAAGCCCTTATATTTGATACATTCATATTATATAAATATAAATATAAAAAAGAAAATATTTGTAATAAAAATAAATATTAATATATTTAATCGATTTAGGTTCTCTCATTATTTGTGATTGATCCAAACATGATTCACACCCATTTTTTTTTTTTTTTAATATCGATCTTCACACTTTGGAACAGCAAATAGGTTAATTCCAATTTGTCTGTCAGTGAGAGACAGACAAATAACTTGGTATATAAATAAAATTTTACAAATCAAAGACTTCATTTTTTTCGATAGAAAATTTTGCAATTTCATCGACACTACTCATATAATATTTCATCCACCTTTTTTTATTCTCCATCTAACTTTTAACCCTTACAAATTAGCTTCTAACTACTAACTATTAAACTCTTAACCAATCGCACATCCAAACATAACCAAACAGTAAATGTATAATTTCATAGTTATAAATTCAAAATTGATTATATTTTTCTAATGCTAAAAAAAAAAATTAATAACAAATCAGCAACAAAGTATAAAGGGTAAATGAGAAAAAAAAAAAAAAAAAACTGAAATTTGCACTTATTTTTAATTTGACCACTACATATTGATTTGATGCAAATAAATAACTAAATTTTCATTTTTATTGCAATAAAGTGCCATTTTAAATTTTTTGATAATAAACTCACCTGAATGGTGATATAACAATTCAAAATAGCAATTTACTCCTAACTAATAAACGTATGTAAAGTCCATACACAAAAATCTACAAGCAGTAAAATAGATTACCTGCAGTATGTATGAACTGACAAACAAACATCCCATTCTTTAATCCTTATGATGATTTCTCTAATTTAATTGCCTAAATCACCATGGATGTACTTTATCTTTTTAATTTCCATTGATTTGATGGCAACGTATACAAGAAATAACAATTAAAACTAAAGTAATAAAAATTTCAGCATAAACTCAGAATTTGGCACTCTAGTTTTCTCTAATACACTAATATATTTCAAGGAAGACTTGGTATAACGGAAATATTAAATTGTCAAGTTTAATAGTCGAATTACATTATGAGTAAATATTCAGTTACTAAAATTAATTTTTTTTATTTAATAGCTTCAATTAATTAGGATTCGAGTAGGGTAGAACCGCAAGAGCAACAAAGCACTTCCTTAAGAGTTATAATGGTGTGTGTTAAAAATATTTCACATCTATTAAATACAAAAATAATAAGTGATTAATATAGAAATGAACTCCCCAATCTTAACAAACTAACTTTTAAAATTGATTCTCTCAAATCTATATTAAAATTTAACATAATATCAAAACAGATTGATCTTGTATACCTAATTATTTTGTCAAATAATTCCTTACTAGTTGAACTACGCCCTCTTGAATAATAAAATTAAAATTTTTAATATGTTAAAATCAAATTGAACTAAAGTTAGTATAATTAATAACCTAACATAATCAAATTGAACATTTTAATTTAATATTAAGCTTCTAATCGAATTAATTAAATAATTATGATTTATATAATATTAATAATATAAATTTAATTATAATGATACATTATTAATAAAAAATATATATTTTCAATAAAATTTATTGTAAGTAATATTTTGCCAATAAAAATTATAATTTATTTATTAATTAATAAAATTCAGTCTTGAGGTAATTTAACCGAATAGAAAATTAAATTTTATCTCGCTAAAATAAACAAATTTCATATCAATTTTATTCGGTTATTAGTTATCATTGAATAATCAATAGAAAATTATTCAACTATTGATTTAATACTCTCTAAGAGTATATGCTACTAAGAATAATTTTTTTATAAATTTAATTTTGATTTATACTAATATAACCAAAAGTAAGTAACAAGAGCCACAAAGTTATACATATATAATAATATATCAAAGAAAGTATTTATGGTATGTATGGATTAGGATTTTTTTTTTTTTCTTTTTTTAGCATTGAAAACGAAAATTCGGATCAAAATCTATTATCTAAAAAAAATACATTATTATTATATTATGTTTGCCAGAATTAAATATAAATTTATTATTTAATTATATATATACTTATCATTACACTAAAAAGTCTTATTATATTGCATAATTGCTCCATATTTGGCATATTTAATATTATTATTATTAATATTTTTAATAAATTTAAACTTGACAGAAAATCAAACTCAAAATTTTTAAATATGAAAACGATTTTATTTATTGTTATTATTCTTAATTTAGTCTTCACAGTAGACTCGTATCTGATCCGACCCTCAAGACTGAAACTACCAGTCTTCTGTAACAATATCTGATTGGTAGATGGTTGACTTGTTGCACACCTACAAAATAGGTTCAGCCAAAACTTGGTTGACCATTTATTTTTTAAAATATTATAGCCAAGAATTTTCTAATTACTAAATTTTGCATGGTCTGATTTATTTATATTTTTAAAATTTTTTTATAAAACATTTATCTTTATGGTATAAAAAGTGTCGAGGTTTTCTATAGCTCTCTACATTTAAATAAATTACCAATTTTGCAACTAACTTCAACAATTTCACAAAGATTTTATGCTTTCTTCTACCTTTTTTGATGGGATGGTTTAATTACTACTTTATAATTCTTTTCTTCGTATATATATAATTTTTTAGATAATTGAAAAATACTCTGTAATAGGGAAATGGACAAATATTGCTTGACTATTGCTACAGTCTTAAACAATATGATTTTTCAAAAAAAAAAAAAAAAAAAAACAGAAAAAAAAAGTGCAATCTTCATGGGAATGGTTCAAGTCAGCTTCATTGTAATATAACTAGAAGAATTAAAAGTTTTAATTTTATCTATCCATTAAACTAATTAACACGATTAACATGTTCTTTTATTTTTCTTTTTATCATTAATTTCGTATATCACAAGTTAGGATTTTGACCACTAAATGACCAGCTAATTTGGGTATAATTATTTAAAATCAATCTAAAAATTTTGTAATTAACAAAGAAAAGGAATTTTGAATGAAATTTTTAATACTAATATCTTATTAATTACAAAAAGAGAAAAAAGGTCTAAACTTTGAGCTTCATCAAATGACATCATGTCATATATCCACTTGAAATAAGCATGAAACGAACAACCACATTACATATACAAAATTTGAAACAGAGATGAACAAGAAAAAACAGAGCATTTCCCATATATGTTAAAATTAATTACACTATAACAACAAAAACTAGAACTAAAACCACTGGCAACAAGAAAAAGAACAAGAAAAGAAATGATGACTTACCCGGCAACGTTGTCGTGAGGAAACTGAACATTCTTCGCGAATTATTTGGTTGCGGCAAAGTTCTTCCTGTAACTAAATGCTTTCGACTTCTATCCTAATTGCTTCATTATATAAAAATAAAACCAGGAAACTCGAACTATTTTTTGTGAAATGTGTGTTGGCATGAGATGAAGCAATTATCAAATGGGGTCAAGAAAATGTTTGAATTGGCAAAAAAATAAAGTGAGAAGGAAAGTTATAAAACACAAAGAGGGGATTTTCTTTATTTGCTATCTTCGTATCAGAGAATTATAGAATTTCTTTTCATATTCTACAAGGTTTATAAGTTCCCCATTCTCTTTTGTATGAAAAGAAAGTGAAGGACAAGTGTAGGTTTATTTTGACGAGTTAAGAAATGAACCCAAATGGGAATGGCTGTAGCAAGGAAAAATAGTTTATTTTGACCGGTAGATCCGTGTATATTTGTTGGGAGTTTACCGGCTGACCAGGTAATTAAATGGACCAACCAAACGTTCTAAGTTAAAGGGTCAGATTTTGTTAGACAGAACAACCTTTCTCTCTTCTCTCGTACATCTCTGCCTATCATTCCATTCCTCAACCCAAAATCTGTCATTTTGAAAAATTTCTCTTCTTATTCTTATTTGCGATCACTTTTGTTTATTTTATTTTTTTCTTTTTGGATGCAAAAGGCAATTCATCTTCTTGTTTCGTCTTTATTTGAAATTAGCTCTATCACCCGGCTGGTGTCTATAATATTAAGGCATTAATTTTAATCTATACTTCATCTATTCTATTTTAAATATAGTATAAAAATAGAACACACAAATTAAGATAATAATAAATGATTATAAATTTTATAAAAAATTCATAGTAATTTACTTAATTACTTTTTTTCAAGAATGTTAAAAAAAAGAATAAATTAGCTAAGATTAGGAGGATTTAATAAATAAGGGCAAATTTAAAATTTTTCAATTAATACTATCTTAAATTTATAAAGACGACATCTGAAATAAAATATGAATTTTTTTTTAAAGCGACACTTGAAATGGAACGAATGGAATAATTAAAATTAGTACATCAAAATTAAAAGACAATTAAAATATTGTCCTAATCAAAATATTGTACAAAACATTTTAAATTAGTGTAATATTTATATCTTGAAAGCACCCAATTCACAACTCATTTATTGGAACACAAATTCATAATTAAAACCAATGGTTGGAAACCATAAGTCAGCAAATTCAAGAAGTCTCATTACCAAACAGATCAACCCAAATATAATTCATCAAAATTCATTTCAAAACTAAATTTCATTGATAAAATAAAATAACAGCAAATTTTCTTTTTCCTAATAACTGCCCCAGAATTCAGAATCTAAAGAATAAATATTGGTTGTGTACATCAGACACCTAATCTACAAAGCCATATCATTGCTTTGATCCCAGAATATGAGTCCTTGAATATCAAAGAGTACATGTATAAATATAAACCAATTTAATTTAATTTCTCAATTTGCCATATACTTCCAAGAAAACCTGCCTTCAAATACTGCTTAATTTGGTAGCTTAAAGTGGTCTTCTGTATCTACAGCTTGCCTTTCCACGAAGAATCTTTGTAATAGGGGGTTCATTTCTAACACCATGCACGGGTGGAAGTGAATTTAAAGGGAAGGAAGAGGAATAAAGAGAAAATTAATAATTATCTTGTTTGGCATTTATTTTTTAAAAAAAAAAGGGAGAAGAGAGGAAAAAGGAGTAATTCACTTTCATTCCCTTTATATAAGTTGAAATTGATTACACCACAAATTGAGATTTAAAAAATTTCAACTTTTAGTTGGATATTATAATTTTTTTTCATAAATTTTTTTACCATTATCAATTTAACCGTATTCAAAATAAACCATTATATATCTTTTATGTTAATATTACCCTCTATATATTTTGTTGGTTAGATTTTAAACGATTTTTCATGTTTAAATATTTCAATAATATTAGTTGGAATTTTTATTTTTTTTTAAAATCACTTCTAATATGAATGCAATTAACTCGTCTTTTTTTTTAATGAATTCATTTTACTATATCTAATTCTATTTCAAAATTATTAATAATGATTTCAAATTTTTATCATTTGAAAATTATTTTTAAAAATTTAACATGACTAATAAATTTTATTATATTAAAAATTTATTTGTATTATTCTTATTTTCTTTATTATTTCTTTGGTGCTTTTTTATTTTTACAATTATAATTCTCATTCATTCTCTTTCATTCAAACAAAATAACATTATTTCTCTTCCACTCATTTATTAATCAAATTTTAATTTGGCAAATAATATAAATTGAAATTTTCTCCCTCTCCTTCCTTTAAAATAATTGTTTCTCCTTCCTTTAAAATAATTTTTTCTCTTCTTTTCATCTTGCTGCAATGCATAGTATAAGTGAAGTCGATGTTGTGTAAACCCTCAAACATAATTGCTGGCCAAAGTATTGACGTGCCCAAAATTGCTGTCCAAATTTTATCTTAAGATTAAGATAAATCAAATCCTTAAAATATGGAATTAATTGCTTGTTAAAATGAAGAAGCAATAAGATTATTGAGAACTCAAAAATATTGAGAACTCAAAAATCAAGTACCCATTTCCAACTCAAGCTAATATAATTAATTGGCTAAATTACTATTAGTATTAAAGATTTAAGAAACAAAATAAATAAAAAAATTAAAAAAAAAAACACCTACAAAGAAAATCGATTTTTTTTTTTTTAACAACCAAACAAAATAGATAAACAAATTAAAAGAAAATAAAATTTTGGAGTGCCACAAACCTGAGAGAAGTAGAGGATCCACCTTCATGGAAAACAGAGTTAGTAGCTCTTTTAGTCCCCAAAACAGCAGTACTATACGTGTATAGCTCCAGAAAGATTCAAACTTTGAATTATACATAATATCAAAAGACTAAACTAATCTATAGAATATGTGTACAAATCTATCCAATCTCTATAAAAAAAAATAAAAAAAATAAAAACACAATATTTGAAAAGTAGCTTCAAGTTCAATTCCAAACGAAGCCTTACCACACTATATGTGACGTGGAGACTATTTCAGAGAGATTCCTGAACCGTTGGGATAAGCAGCAGCCTAAATATAAAAAATACTAACTTGGGCCAGCTGAGATTTGGGGCCTTATAAATATGCGATTCAAAAGGAAACGAGCCACCGGTTCAAAGTCATGCCTTTGGCGATGAGTGACGTCGTTTTTCGGCCAAATTCCTTCGTTTGGACCCTTAAAATGGCAGTTAATCCATTTATGAAAACTTTTTATTTCTGTCATAACTTTTGATATTTAATTCTGTTTTCGGCGTTATTTGTGTCGTTCATCTTGTTTAGTTTCCTATTTTTATTTATGATAACATTGTAATCTCGCCATTTATAACAGTTCTATACCTAGGATTTCGGGCCCCCTATTTAAACTCTTGTTTTGGTCTGTTTGAGGAATCAATAATTCAGTCATATTTTGAAAATCCTAAAATTAGATTTATCCTTTTACTTACGCTGCATCAATATGTGTTATGGAATAATATATATTACATTAGATAGTACTTTCATACACCTTCAATAATTATAATAAATCAATTACATATCTTCAATTCTTAATAATTAGAGATTAAAATCCAGTTGTGCGTTTATAAATTAGGGGAATAGAAATTTTGAAGAACAAATACTTAAAAGAGCCACCATTTTTTATTAGTGCAACATCTGCTTGAGAAATTAGACATGAGAAGATAGAGATATGAAAATGGAGATGGCAAGTCGGTAGAAACAGCATTTAAACTTGTTGTGATTGAATCTCTTTTGCCTAATTGAATCGTCCAAGTAGATCCACCCAACTGAAACAAATCTAAGAATATGGATAATTATTTATCTATGCAAGAGAAAAAGGACAGAGTATACCCATTAATATATAGAAATTAAAAAAAATTCTAATTAACCAAGCAAAATCTAACAGACCAAACAAAGAAAAAATCCCAAAAATCCAATAGCCCAAGCAGAAGAAAAACATTATACCTGAGATGAAAAACATTTCCAGATTACTCCTCCTCATCACTCTTTTAGCGAAAATGTACCCAATATGAAAATCAATCGTCTGCAAGGACATCCCAAAAGCCTGCAAAAAAATTGAATTAGTAATCAAAGAGAAAAAGGAAAACCACTCGAAAATCCATAAACAAATAGGAGAAGATCTTCTCATAAATGAAATATGCAAGAAAAAATGATAAAGAAAAACTGCAAAAGAAACGAAGACAGAAGCGATGGCAGAACAACAATAGAAGCAAAACGGCGGTAGGTTTGCTTGGGAAGGATCGACAATAGCAAAGGGAGGAAAACTGAAAAAGGCGGTAAGCGTAAATACATCATATTTACATTTCAGACCACAAAAACGGCGTCGTTTTTCGTTGGTGCAGCAGCAAAAACAGGGGTCCTAGGTAATTTGCTTTGCCCAAATCAATTGCAAATTCACTGTAGACTCTACAGTGAATTTAGGACCGCTTTTAATGTATTTATACAGATTAATTGAAAAACAATTTTAAATAAACCAATCATATTAGTTTATAAATAATTACAATTATATAGGTTAAAAATTATCCAAACCAATAATATTGAATTTCAATTTGTAGAACAAGTTGATTTGGATTATAAAGAAAAAATATTTTATAAAAATATCTTAAAAATTAAAAGAAAATCAATCATAAAAATATTCTTCTTATTTGTTCTTTTTTTTCGCCTTTAAGTGTGTGAGAGAATTGCGGTTGTTTTATAAAAATGAAGTGCATGAACTTTGAGTTAATGTACTATTGACTTTTTATCAGATGATTGTATAAGGTCTATAGAGACTTAAATAACCCTTTTGTTTCTAGCTCTACTTTTAGAAAGCTTTGCTACACAAAATGCCATAATAATTATAAAGAGAAATTGTATTGCAGCAAGAAGAACTTGTATTGCTTGAGAGAACTTTAGTCACAAAGAGCTTTTATAGATCAAAGAATGTGAATATGACAATATCTAAAACCTAAAGAGCTTGAAAAGATATGATTTCTCCTTTGAGAGTGAGTTTGAGACTTTTGTTTGTTGGTTGCTGGAGTGTGTGAGAGAGACTTTTTTTTGCTAGCATTTTTGCTTATATAGGTTTTTTTAGAGTACTACTAGTAATCGTTTCTTCCCACTAACTCCAGTAGCGAACTATTTTAATAACTGCTCAACTTAGAAACTGCTTTTAATAATTCATTAGCTCCACTTAGAAACTACTTCCAATAGCTCCTCAACTCCACTAGGGAACTCCTCCATTATATGTGCACATGTGCTTCTATTATACTAGTATTAGAATTCTTTAAAATATTGAAAAATTCTCTTCTATCACTTGTGTTCATGTGGAAAGAAGTTGTCTAATTTTAATAACTAGGGAAAATGCTCAATTTAGGGTTTGTATCATTGCAAAAAGTGAAATTGAGGACTCGTACTTCATTTTGCTCCAATTAACTTCTTGAACTCTTAATTTTAATCAATTTAAAACTTAATGATACACATACTGTTACGTGATATTAACATCTATTAAATGAGCCCATAAAATTAGAGGTTGTTCCATCAGTATTTTTTAAATAATAAAAAATACTAAAATTTAAATAAATTATATTTTTAAATAATTAAAATTTAAACTAAAAATTAAAAAGAAAAAAAATACATATCTGGGTTCACCAAACCGAGAAATTAAAAAAAAAAAATTCTTCAAAAGCAAAAAAAGAAAAATCAATAAAAGGAAAAAAACAAAAGAAAACCTAAGATCTACACAAGAATAACAAATTCCTGTAAATTTAGAGTGAAACAAAATAAAGCAAAAATGAATTGAACCCTAATGGATCAATTCTACACCCAAATCTTAACAAAGATTATCAGATTTATAATGAAGAGAAAAAAAAAAAAAAAAGCAAAATAGGTGGAAATACATCGATTCCAACTGTCCATAAATAGGTGGAAAGCAATAAACTCTAGTATATCAAACTGCAATTTCATATATACAGGATGTTTCATACTCACATAGCATTAGTGTTAGATCAATTATCTTTGAGATAACGAGAAAAAAAAATGCAGCACCATTAATTTGATGACAATGGCCTATGTGATAGATTCTTGGAGGGGTACAATAGTCAAACAAAAAAGAAGTGGTAATTTAGCAGAAGTTAAAAAAAAAAAAAATTGCAGTATATGGTGCGAATTTGCACCTGCAAAGACATTAATTTTAGTTAAATCAACAACTTCATATATGAACTTTTGGCAAAATTAATATATGATAATATTAACATCTTATCATAGCATGTGCGTCATTAAACTTTAAATTAATCAAAATTAAGAGTTCAATGAGTTAATTGAAACAAAATGAAGTATGAGTCTTTAATTACATTTTTCTCAATAATAAAAACTCTTAATTGAGTATTTTCCCCAATAACTAGCCCTGTCAAAATATGGTGGAAACACTTATATAATGAAATATATCTCAAATTCTATTATATAAAGAAATCAAAATATAAGTGTAATTCTATTTTAAATACATGAAAATTTCAAATCAACTGATGAAAACCAACTTAAGAAGCTAAATAAAAAAAAAATCTCAAAAACTTAGTATCAACAAAACAAAAAGTCTATAAAATTAAAATTAAGTATACTAACTAAAGTATATAATTTTTGTATATTTTTATTTGATTTTAATTGATTTTTCATTTCTTTAAATCATAACTAAATCAAAAATCTGGTTTGGTTATACTAATAATAAAACTATAATTTCTTATGTGAATTAGATTGAATTGATTCAATTAGAAACATTTGATTAATTTTTACTCAGCCCTACGAATAACATCATTCATTGGAACAGTAGCTTTATAATATACATTAAGTTAAAAATTTAAATTCTAAATTTTTTTAAATTTCCGGTACAATGAAAAAGCAAAAAAAATCTTATTGCATCAAATTTCAGATTTAAGGGATAGTTAAAATAATAATAATAATAATAATAAATATTTCTGACATTTCTACTTTGATTTCTGTCCTCATTAAATTAATAATTTCAGTCCCTATGCTATTATTAAGAGAAAAAAAGAAAATTTTTAGACATTACAGTATCTTAAAATTAATGTAATTAGTGGCGGACTCAGGATTTAGATTTAAAGGTGAATTTATACTCTTTTAAAAAAAATTCAAAATTTTAACGGATTATAGTAATACACAAATAAAGTAAAAAATTTAAAAATTTAAAGGTCTAAAATGAAAAATATTTATGAATAACGTAAAAAAGGACGTATCGCTAAAAAATTTCAAAAGTTTAAAGGAGTCTTGAGTGTTGGAAATTTTAAGAAACAATATTATTTGTAATTTATAAATAAAATGAAAACTAAAATTTTGAGGTCCAAAATTAGAAATATTTATGAATAACATGAAATATATATACATATATATATATATATATACACCATAAAAAAATTAAAATTTAGAGGTTAAAATGAAAATCATTTGCATATGATATATATATATATATATATATATATATATATATATATATATATATATATATATATATATATATATATATATATATATATATATATATATATATATATATATATATATATATATAATTGAAATATTTAAAAAAGTTTTCGGACAAAGACAAAATTCTAAAAGTTTAGAGATAAATTATAAATAAAAAAAAACATATATGTATAATTAAAAATTTTCAAAAAATTTGGAGGGTGGTGGCCCCATGAAGTCTAATATTTCAGTCCATAATATTTTGAGAACACAAATGTAATTAATTTTTAAAATGTTAAACAACAAAAGTAGAATATCATTTAACTTTAATAATTTTATATTAAAAAACTTAAAGTGTTATAGTAATTAACTAATTATATAAATTCTAAACACAAATTACTTAAAGTTTCTTTCCCTTTTCATTTAATCGAATTTATGTAAAAAAAAAAATAAAAAAAATTATGATTTATGTTCGAAGATAAATCCATGACGTAAGAAAACATTGGAAAAAAAGAAGAAACATGCGCTATTGGTTAGTTTGCATGACAAACCTGTTTGAATTAAGGTATTGTTCCACATATAGCATAGAATTAAGAGAAAATTTCAAAAATAACTAAAAAAGACAAAAGTTTTCAATTTTACCCTTCATGTTAAAAAATGTCAAAAATTTCTTTTTTTTTTTTCCCAAATTAATGTTAGTTGTAATATATTACTAATATATTATTATGTTAAATCATTGTCTTAATTAGTCTTACTATCTAAAATCAATTGGGGTGATTGCCCTTCTAATTTAATATTTAAATTTTTTTTGTCATGAATTATAAAGCATTTTCCTTTTTAAAATGTCTAATATTTAAAGGAATTTAATTTTTTAGAAAATTATAATTATACCCAAATCTTTTTAAATAAATTTTTTCACTCTTATTTTAAAAATTTAATTACCAGTGTACATGTGTATCAAACCTAAAAATAAAATATTCATCATACTTATATTTTTTCCTAATTACTCATTGGAAATTCAATTTTTATCATGAGCTCTCATCAATCTATTTTCAATTGTAAAAAATGATAAGTACAATTTTGATTAAAAATGGTATATTTTTTCAGTTCGTTCACAAAAAAAGACCATACCTAGAAAATTATATATGTAATTATATATGTTTGGAATATATATATATTTTTTTAGTAGATGGTATATGGTTGGAATATTTTTTGAGCAAATGGTATATGTTTACTATATCTTTTCAATTTGTTTTTTTTTAAAAAAAAAAACCTAGAAAATATATGTTTGGTACCAATTTTGTATATATGTTTGGTATATTTTTTACAGTTTGTTCACAAAAAGAACATACCCATAAAATGGTATATGTTTTTTATAAATATGTATATGGTATAAGTTTGGATTATATTTTCGAGCAAATGATATGTGTTTGATATTGTTTCAGTTTGTTCACAAAAAGAACAGACCCATAAAATGGTATATCTTTGCTATATATATATATATATATATATATATATGGGGTAACATTACGTATATGTTTTTGAGCAAATGGTATGTGTTTGATATTTTTTCAATTTGTTCAAAAAAAAAAAAAATCCTGAAAATAGTATATGTTTGATATTTGTTTTGTGTGTATATATATATGGCATATGTTACATAGATGTTTGGAATATGTTTTTGAGCAAATGGTATTTGTTTGGTATATTTTTCCAGTTTGTTCACAAAATAGAACATATTCATGAAATGGTGTATGTTTGGTATCTGTTTTGTATATATATGGTATATTTTTTAGCAAATAGTATATGTTTGGTATTTTTTTTCAGTTTACTCATAAAAAAAAATCAAAAAAAATATATGTTGGTATATATATGGTGCACATTATGTATATATTTGGTATACGTCTAGTATATGTTTAATATTTAGTATACGTTTGCCAAGTCTCAAGAATTAACATCCATTTTGTGTAATTTTTATATATGTTTTGTATATATTTATATATAATTGGTATATAATTAATATTTATTTTTATGTATATTTGGTATATTGGTATAAATTTTACTATTTGATAAATTAATTTAATAGTATATATAGTAGTTATTGTTTCAATAATGTGAAAAGTCAAGGTCAAGGATCAAAATCACCGTGAGCACACTTTCTCTTTACTCCTTTGATATTTTTACTCTCCCTACACGTGGCCCGCCAGCCGGTACTAATGTAATGAGCTTCAAATCACCGACGCAAAACACTCAATTTCAACTATCACTTTCCTTCTCCGTCTTCATCTCTTTTTTCTTTCTTGCTTAATTAACCATAATCAAAATCTTTTTTTTTTTTTTTATGTGGGATGGGGAAATAAATTAAAAATTTTCATATTATCAAAATATGAAAGATATTTTTGAATCGGATTTGAAATGAAAGAAAGATGTACAAAGAAAGATATATTTTTTTTTCTTTTTGATTCTGTATTAATAACCCGTTTTGTTCTTTTGGGTTTTTCTCAATCGTCCATGATTTTGCCCTCTTCTATCAACTGTTTCTTTCTGTAAGTGGGTATTTGCTCTTATTATATTGTACCTCTTTTCCTTGATCACCAATAAGTGGGTTTTTTCTCTTTTCTGACATTTGGCTTCATATTTTTCTTAACTTCCCCTCTATATAATTTATTGCAGTAGCAAAACTCTTGCATCTTTTTAGATTTTTAATAAGGAACAAAATATACTGGACCGGGTCCAGACTTAATACGGTATAAAATTAGTTAGGCTCAGTTCGAGGTAGAAGGAATCCATCTCTTACTTGATCGAAGACGAATTAGTAAAGATACTATATCTAAATTGAATTAAAATCATACTCCTTTTTCCAACAAAGCAAGGAGATGCAATTTTTAAATACCTCTATTGTAAACCTTAAAGGCAGATTCAATCACAATGTAGCTTAACTATATTCAATAAAACCCCCTCGAATAATCATATTATTCAGTTCAACCACATTCTATCTATTTTACTTAATTCAATCTAATTTTATTTAGTTTATCCAATTAATTCTTGTTTGATCGAAATTAACTCGATCAAATTATGCTGTCTATGGGAAATGATTAATTGAATTGTACTACCAAAAAGAAAAATTATTTGTAGTTTTTATCTTCATAATGGTAGGTTATAGTCACGACGACTAGAAAAATTTTCCCAGGGATCCCAGGAACAATCGAACTCATTTTGAGACTCATAATTAGGATGAGGCTCGCACTCCAGCTATAGGTCACACAATACCTACTGATATCAATGCAACATTGCAACAATTCAACTTTGTTATTCTAGGAACAAGCAATAACTAATCTATGGTGTTGACACCAGAAATCGCATCTGCATTACAAATACTATTAGCATCATTGCAAACTCTCTAAAATACCCCAACACCTGACATCCAAGTTGGCATAAAAATAGTACAAGATGGAGATTTGAACTGAAGATTAAACTTTGATCGAATGCTTGAAGAAGATATAGAAAGGGATCATCGAACTAAGCGAAGCAGAGCAAAGAGGTCTAATGCGAATAGTTCTTAGCTTGAAGGACCATCTCATACTAATGGAGATGCCCTTTTACCTAAAAGGACACATCTTATTGGCTAAGAGTGAAGTGCTTGAAGTCTGAGCTGGAGCCAAGAAAGATGAGATACTCAAGAAAGAGATGATTGAGATCAAGATAACAGAAGACATAAGAAAAGATGTAGGGACTACAAGTAGTGTTCCTTGGAGTACTCGTCAAACAACAAGAGTCAAGATGAACAAGAAGTGGCCGGTCAAAGAAACACAAAAGATATAAGGGACACTGTAAAAAATTTCCTGGATGAACTTATTGGGGAGACAGGAAGGAAGTATGTGGCTAAAAGCTTTAAACTAGTGCTAAAATCTCCTTTTACTAAGTTAATCCAAGAATATAAGATGTCCAGGAAAGTCAAGCCTCCAATGTTGAAAAAATACAGTGTTGAGACAGATCCTAGAGTCCATGTGATAGACTACAAACATGTAATAGAACTCCAGTAAGAGTCAAGACAAACAAGAAGTGGCCAGTCAAAGAAACACAAAAGATATAAGGGACACTATAAAAAATTACCTGGACGAACTTACTGGGGAGACAAGAAGGATGTATGTGGACAAAAGCTTTAAACTAGTGCTAAAATCTCCTTTTACTAGGTCAATCCAAGAATATAAGATGTCCAGCAAAGTCAAGCCTCGAATGCTGAAAAAATACAATGTTGAGATAGATCCTAAAGTCCATATGATAGACTACAAACATGCAATGGAACTCCAAATAGGGAGTGACGAGGTTCTATACAGGTCTTTTCAAGGATCTCTATAAGAAGCAGCGACTAAGTGGTTCGATAGTCTAAAGAAAAGAGTATCTCTAATTTTGGCAAGCTTGCCACAATTTTCATGCAAAGATTAGTAGTTAGAATCCCTATAGGAGCAACGTCAAAGTTTGGAAGTTGTCACTCAGAAAGAAGGGGAATCCCTAAGGAACTATGTGGCTTGCTTCAATAGAGAAGCTCTAAAGGTCGCCTACTTAGATCAAGCTTAAGTGATGGAGGTACTGTAAAATGGCATTAATCACACTAATTTCTGCAAAGGATTATGCAAACATGCCCCCACCACCATAGAAGAGGCCATAGAGATCAGCCAGAAGTACATTAGGCATGATGATGCCTTCGTCTTTAAGAAAAAGAAACCAAGAGAAGTCTCAAAAGGAGAACCTAAAATAAAAAAGCAAGATGAAGGATCCAAAAAGAGTTTAGCAGTAGAAAAAAATAGCAGCAACAAAAATCGAACTTCTTATGCTCCAGATTTATCAAGAATGACTCTTTTAAATGCAAGCCCTATCAAGTTGTTTGCATCATTCAATGACAAAGACATTTGGGTTCGCCTTTAGCCTTTGCTAAAGCCGGCATATCAAAGAAATAGGAATAGATAATGTTTATTCCATAATACTCATGGGCATAACACTAATGACTGCTGGCAGTTAATCAGAAATCAAAAGGTTGATTAAGCAAGGGTACTTGGGAAATTTTGTGAAAAGTAATAACAACCACCAAGGAATAATAAACAAGGATAAAAGGAAGCAGTGAATCAATGATGGGTCAGTCAGGATAATTAATAGTCTAATTAGGAGGCCTGATGAGCAGATAAGTTGCAATCAAACAAGAACTCATAGAGGAAAAAAAAGGCCCCTTGGTCACACAAGCTATAGTTGCAAACTTTCTAGTGAAGAGGATCTTAGTTGATAATGGCAGCTTGGTCAATCTCCTTACCACCGAGGCATATGCTAAAATGGGGTTAAAAGACTGTGAGCTGCAAGATATAGGGACACCAGTTTGCACATTGGACGGAACAGAGGTGCCATCGTCAAGAATAGCCAAGTTACCCATCGCCTTGGGTATGACTCTAAAAAGTGTCACCACCATGGCCAACTATGTGGTAGTTAAGCTAAATTTGGCATATAACATTCTCATTGGAAGGCCTCTGCTCTACAATCTGGATACCACAACCAACATTAGACATTTAAGAATTACAGTCCCTAAACCTGAAGGAGGAGAGGTCAAAATTTATGGGGTATAGGAGTGACGGAAACCAAAGAGAAATAAGCCAAAGAAAATAATTTTCCCTCAAATAGAAGAAGTAGCACTAGTGGATGCAGCGAATGAAATTCTCGAACAATGAATTGAACTTGTGGAAAAGTTGGAGAAACTACCCATGGGAGGAAAGGAATTAGAAAAATATCTACTAGTAAATGCCTCACTTAAAGGGGAACAAAAAGCTCAAGCACACCAATTCCTGGTATCCAACTCATCTAATTTTGCATAGTCCTCAGCAGATATGAAGGGCATAAGCCTTGACATCCTGACTCACAAGCTCAATGTGGATCCTGTATTCAAGCCAGTTAAACAAAAAAAGAAATGTTTTGGGCCAGAAAGACAAGCGATAATAGACAGTAAGTGGACAAGTTAATGAAGGCAAGTTTTATAAGGGAGGTGTAATAACCGGACTAGATCGCCAATGTAGTGTTGGTAAAAAATCAAATAGGTAATACAAGATGTGTATGGTCTTCACTGACCTAAATAAAGCTACCTAAAAGATTCTTTTCCTTCGCCCATGATCGATAAATTGGTAGACTCAACTATACGATACACATATTTATCCTCGCTCGACGTGAAGCAAAGATATCATAAGATTCACATGCACCCCAGTGATAAGGAAAAGACCTCGTTTATAACTTAAAGAGGAACCTACTATTATGTCTCCATGCCCTTTATGTTAAAGAATGCCGGAGCAACCTACCAGAGATTAGTCAACAAGATGTTCAAGGAATAGCTTAGCCAAAACTTGGAGGCATACGTAGATGACATGATTTTCAAAAGTAAAAGCTTTGAAGACCACTTGAAGGATCTAGCCAAAGTAATGGGAGTTATGAATAAATATGGAATGAATTTAACTCTTGAAAAGTACACCTTCTTCATCCAAGGAGCAAATTCTTAGGACGCATGATGAGTGAAAAGGGGATCAAATCAAACCCGGATAAAGTCAAAGTGATCTTGGACATGCCTGTACCTTGCAATATTAAGGAAATGCAAAAACTCACCGGCCAAATTACTGCCTTAAATAGGTTCTTGTCAAGGTCTGTTAAAAAATATTTCCCCGTTTTCAAAAAGCTAAGAAAGGCAACCAATTTTGAATGGACTGAAGACTACCAATATGCCTTTGATGAATTAAAAGCATACCTTAACTCAAAGCAAGTCTTAAGTAGACCATTGCCTGGGGAACAAATATTCATTTACCTATTAGCCTCACTATATGCAGTAAGCTCAGTCCTAATAAGAGAGGAAGAAAACACATAGAAGCCAATTTACCATTTTAGCAAGGTGTTGCATGGTGCTGAGCTGAACTACCTTCCTATTGAAAAGATAGCTTATGCCTTGGTGCTATCCGTGAGAAAATTCAAAGTCTACCTATAATCTCACTAAGGTGTGTTGGTAACAGACCAGCTCTTACAGAAAACATTGCACAAACCAGAGACATCAGGTCGAATATTATGCTAGTAGATAGAATTGCGCCACTATGGCCTCTAATATAAACCTAGATTGGTAATCAAGGTATAGGCCATCGCTGATTTCATATCAGAATGCTTGTTCAATCTTGAAGAGCAAAAGGGGGAAACCAGCTCGACAATATAAGAATGAGTTAGGAATGAAGAATCAAAATGGAAATTTTTGGTTGATAGGGCTAGCAGTAAAGATGGCAATGGCATTAAGATTGTCCTGAAGAATGGCTAGGAGTTCTTATTAGAATATACACTTGGGTTAGGATTCGAGACCACTAATAATACAGCAGAATACAAAGCCATAATCCAAAGGTTAATGTTTGTAGAATACCTCAAACTATAGTCAGACCACATTTACAATGACTCACAGCTCGTCATCTGGCAAATATTAAGAGAATTCGAGGCTAAGAAGGCCACCTTGATCGAATACCTACAAAATAAAAAGGCCATAATTCAAAGGATAAAAGAAAAAGGAGCAGAACTGCAATTTCATAAGATCCCATGTGAGAAAAATGGCCAAGCAGATGGCTTTTCTAAACTAGCTACCACTCATATAGTTGTGCAGCTCAGAAGAATCTTTGTAAAATATTTTAGCACACCCAAGCATCTAGGGGGAAGAAGTAATGGACATAGATGAAGAACCTTCTTGGATAAATCCTATAAAAAACTATCTAGAGAAAAACAAATTGCCCAATGACACCAACAAGGCTAAAAAATGAAAACATTGAAGTTCTCACTTTTTCGTCCACTATAGTGTACTGTACAAAAGAGCATTCTCCCTTCCTAAGTTATGGTGTCTTAGACCAAGTGAAATAAAGTATGTCCTCCAAGAAATACATGAAGGATGATATGGAATGCATATTAAAGGAAAAATCTTGGTTGCAAAAATCATTAGACAAGGATATTTTTTTGGTCTCACATGAATAAGGACACAATCGCCTTTGTCAGAAAGTGTTCAACTTGCCAAAAATTTGCTAGTGGGAAACATATACCAAGAGCAGCACAAATGGCAATCGATAGCCCATAGCCATTTGTGAAATAGGGAATAGATATAGTAGGACCTTTTCCTATGGCATCTAGACAAAGAAAATTCTTGCTTGTAGCAGTTGAGTATTTCACCAAGTGGGTGGATGCCGAACTTATGTGAATATAACTGCGAACAAGGTCATAAGCTTCCTATGGAAAAACATTGCACTACAAAAAAAAAACACATAATACCAACTAATTATTTTATAAGTAAAAATAGAATTTTAGTTGGTATTCAAAATTACCGACCAAATACCAACAAAAACATTTAGTTGATATTTCCATTGTCGGTAAAGAAACTACCGATAGAATAGAAAATTGTCGATAAATACCGATGAAAAAATTAGTCAATATATTGTCTTATTGTTGTTGATAAATATATGAATAAGTCATTGGGTCAACAATTTACCGACTAAACACATAGTCAATAAAACACTATATTTGGTCAGTAAATTAGAAAATTGTTTTGTCTTGAAATTTTTTCGACTATATTTTCCGTCGGTATTAACCTATTTTTGGTCAGTAAATATATAAAATATTTTGAGGGAAACACTTTTACTAACTGATATTTATTTGGTAAATTGATAATTTTTTGGAGGGAAAAATTTACCATCTAAATAGGTTTGTTGGTAAACTGTAGGTATTACCAACAACTATATTTGTCGGAATAGTTTGTAAGGAAAATAAAATTTTATAAAATTTCATCGGTAAATCAGTTAGTAAATTGTCTAACAAAACTTCTTAGTTAGTATTTAGTTGGTAATTTTATTCACATAGTCAGTAATTTATCAGTAAATATTATTATTCTTTTTAGCTATTATTAATCCAATTTTAAATAAAATATAAATAATAAAAATATTTATAATATATGTATATAATCTAGGATAACATAGATATACAAGACGATATTATATATAAAATATATTAAAAAAACTAATGATATCATAAATACAAAAGTCAATATTTCAATTCATAGATATAAATAAAAATTCCGTATAAATAATAAAAATAAAGTAATAATTGTATAGTAATTAAAATCCAACAAAAAATAAAATATCCAAAATAGATATACTACTGTGTAGATAAGTTATCATCATCTCTATCACCATTATACTGAGAATAATGTGAATCTAGAGGATGCTAAGAAGAAATTAGGGTACTCATTTGACTTGCCAAATCTCCTATAAGGTTGTGCAACTCTTGAATCACCCTGTCTTGCTCAATCATCCTCTGAGCCTACTCAATAACCCTCTGAACTTGTTGTGAAAGTTGCTCCTGTAGTTGTTGAATTTTAGCAGTATGTTGTTCACAGGTGTGGCTTGTCCTTGAAGTAGAGGCACTAGATGATGGGTAATATTCTAACCCCTGAGATCCAAGACCATAAATTCGATTTCCTTTTCATCCACCAACGACATCCAAATACAACCTATTTTCATCTATGGTCTCATTTGATTGGGTCATTTGTTCTCGCCTAGCCTCAATAGCATCCTTAAAAAAAATATAAAAAAGATAATAACATCAATACAAATAGATAAAAAAGGATAATATAGACATTATTTAAAGTAATTAAATTGACATACATTAATAGCTTTTGATCTCTGATCGATAAAAGTCTGACCATCCCCTTTCTTTATATGAGTGCGAACGAAAAACTCTGTAGCAGCGGGTTGTTGGCCTAGTTTTTTAGCCTAAAAAAAAAAGGACAATTTAGATCATAAAAAATAATTTTAAATAAAAAAAATGACAAACTAAAGTTGTATATATATATATATATATATATATACACTAAAATAAAATTCGTATATATATATATATATATATATATATATATATATATATATATATATATATATATATATATATATATATATATATATATATATATATATACACTAAAATAAAATTCGATAAACAATTACAAGTCGTTTCCCATGCTCATAATGGGTAGCAATGCCTCTGGTGTGAGTTGATGATCTGGATCCATCACTGGACTATGACATTCTATTTTTTGAATATTGCTCAGAACGTTCTTTCACTTATGGCTTGTTCCAATGGCCTTGTCATCTATCCCACACTTTTTCATTCACAAATTTTGGCTTCTTACCAGCTTTTTTGATCTCACACATAATGTCCTTATACCGAACTGCAGCTTTCACCTTCCATGCTGTGTGGATTAGTGCATCTAGTGCTTCATCCCATATGCATGCTTTTTGTCCAAAATATATGAATAATGGAATTTGTTAAGTTATCCAATATAGCATAAAGAATTGTATGAAATAAAAAAAATGAATTAAATACCTGAAATTCCTCCCAATAAAATTTCTTCTTTAACTTACTAACAATTTTCCATTGGACAGCTTACACTCCCTTTTCGTCGACACTCTTCTCAAAAATCTTTCTAATTTTTTGTGAGCACATTCCAAAAGGCTCCAAACTTAAAACCCATTAAATTACTTATAAGAATATACTAACATGTAATTTTTACATAAATAAAGTTGCATACATTAGCAAGTAATAAAAAAAAATTACAAATTAGTAATTAAACACACTTGTAAATCAAACCAAGCATTTTATTGAAAATATGGCAGAGTCTCCCCTATAAAATTAACATATTCCCCAATAAAATTGTTCAATTTTCTATTAAACACTTCAATTATCACATCAACTCAATCACATATCACCACAATCACACATCACTACAATCATACATCATCACATCACAAAAAATAATCATTAAGCTTGATAAAGTGAAGTATTTTATTTAATATCTAATATAAACCAATACAATTAATAATTATTTGTCAAAATTAATGTATGTTACTTACTTTTCACCATGTAAGGTGACACGTAATTGGCCTTGTGTAGAAGTAGAGCTAGAATGAGCAATAGAAGCAACTGTAGTTGGTCTTACCGACTGTCCATTTGTCTGTGAAGGTTGACATAGTGATTGAGATGCTGTATACATAGTAGATGGAGATGGCAATGTTGATGATGATAATGGTGAGGACTATGTTGTTGTAATAGCAGGTCGAGGTGTTTGTTGAGATGGAGGTGGTATTGGTGATGAGGTCATGGTAATAGCAGTTTGAGATGATGGTTTAGGTGGAGGTGGCACTGGTGATAGAGTTGTGGCAATAGCAGATTGAGGTGGGGGTAGTACTGGTGATAGGGTCATGGCAGTAGCAAGTTGAGGTATTGGTTGAGGTAGAGATGGTACTGGTGATAGGGTCGTTGCAGTAGTAGGTTGAGGTGGATGTAGCACCAGTGATAGGGTAATAGCAGTAACAGGTTGAGGTGGCCCCGACTGTGAAGGATGTGTATGTGAATCTGAATATGTGGACCCACTAGAAGGTTAGGATGTAGCTGAATTATTCCTAACTAATTGTCTCTTATTGGGGTCCCATTTTCTACCAATCTCATTGGTAAACCTATAAGAAATGCAATTATAAAATTTAGATCATTATTATAAAAGCAAAATAATAAAATAGCATCATTTATTAAATAAAAGCACATAATAATGAATAAAATAATTAAAATCAATAATAATCAAACATTCATTCATCAACATTAAAATCTAAATAATCCATCAAATGCAATAAATTAAATACAAATTAAATATTGTCCAAAGTAATCACTATCACTATCTTCCTCAAATTCATCTTCACTTTCATATTCATCTGACACTTCTGATTTTATCTGTAGTATAGGATCATATGAAAGCTCAGCTTAGTCATCTCCTAAAGCAATAAGCACTCCATCTATATCATGCAATGAACTAGATTCATTGATGCTTATAGATGTTTTAGTAAGCTGCAAACTGATGGGCTCATCATTTTGGAATGCTGTGGTAGCATCTACTGTTTTCTCAATAGTTATAGGAACATCCATCATGCCTAGCTTTAACTTTGCAAACCACCCATCAGTCACACTTGTCTCTTCTCAAACTAGGATAAGGGACATAATATACCTGTGCCACTTGCATTGCGAGAATAAACAAATCATACTTGTTTAGTTTGCGCCTATGATTGACATCCACTAAAGGGTATTATTTATGAACCTTGATCCCAACATTATTAGTAGGATCAAACCAGTCACACTTGAATAGAACAGTGCACTTAATTGGGAGCCTTGGATATTCCAACTATAGAATCTCTATTAAGTGTCTGTAGTAATCACTCTCAGACTCACTGTAATTTGTGCCCTTAATACAAACTCCCTATTTGAAGTGGACATAATCGAACCATGTGATTCCGTATGAAATTTAAAGCCATTAACAAAATACATAGGGAATGATTCCATAGTATGTAATGGGCTTTTTCTAAAGATCTTTAATGAACTCATTGTCAAAGACGTTATCATGTGCCCATTATGAAAACAAAAGTTTAGTACGTATATATTTGTACTTTTATATTCAAAAACATCAATAACATGGCTACTTTGTTTTATTACTTATATATTTCTCAAACTAGGTGGCAAAATGGTCATCAAGCATATGATCAAGCTCGGCATCAATGATGTAAGGTGATGCATTTTTCACTTCATCAATGTACAGTCTATTTTAAGACAAGATAATAAATATTTTAGATAAATTTTTAGGAAAATTGAAATTATTTTACTTTTCAACATACTTACACAACATATGGATCCACCTCCTCACAATTCAACAGAATGTAATTATGCGCTGCTTTGTATTTAGTGTCAGATAATCTCCTTTTTTTTTTATTGTCCATATGCTCGACCAGGATGTTTAAATATTGAAAAATTCCCTTCTATCTCTTTAACATTGCCACCATCATCATTTCAAGGCACTTTTCATAATTTTGTGTAAACATGGGGCTAAAAATAATATGAACAAAAATTTCATGCTTCTTCCACTAAATATGCATCACAAATTGAACCTTCCACCTTCGCTCTTTTAGTTACATTCTTTTTCAAGCGTCGAAGAAATCTATATGAAGATGTATGAATAAGCTTACATAAGTAATTAGTTTTAAATAAAGAAATATTCATTTTAAGTGTAATTGTTTTACCTTTCAAAAGGATACATCCAACGACAATGAACCAGACCAACAATCTTAGCCTCATAAGGCAAGTGTACTGGAAGATGCTCTATAGAGTAAAAAAAAAAAACTAGGAGGAAAAATACGCTCCAATTTACAAATAATAATTGGAATATCTCTTTCAAGACTCTCCATATCCCCTACTGTAATTGTGGTTGAAGATAAGTCTTTGAAAAAAAGGCTTAACTCGGTGAGAGCTGACCACACATTTGTAGGCAAGAGTTCACGAAATGCTATGGGAATTAACCTCTGCATAAACACATGGTAATCGTGGCTCTTCATCCCAAACATCTTCAATTTTCTCATATCTACATACTGCCCCATATTGGAAGCATAACCATCAGGAAATTTAAGATTTTTCACTCATTCAAACAAAACTTATTTCCCAGATTTATCTAATGTGCAACATGCTTTTGGATATTTCCCTGTAGCTTCATTTTTTTTTCTAACTTAGGCCTTCAGCACAACTTCTTCGTGTCTTCCCTTGCCTTCTCATTAACTTTAGTTTTCCCCTCGATATTAAGTATAGTATTGAAAACATTTTCAAATACATTCTTCTCAATATGCATCACATCTAGATTATGTCTGATGAGATTTGAACACCAGTATGGCAGATCACATAATATACTTCTTTTCTTCCATCCCTAGTTCTTACAAATAGGACTATTAATCTCTTCAGCATTGAGTTCTATCACTTTCCTCAATCCCAATTCATTTAATTCCTGCAAAATTTGATGACCATTCTTAATGGGTGGTGCTTGTGAATTCTCCATTCTGTTTTTCAAAAACCAATTTTTGTTACATCTAAAAGGATGATCTTTAGGAAGAAATTTATGGTGATTATCAAACCAAGTCGTCTTTTGACCATTGCTCAATGTAAATGCTTGTGAATGTTCTATAAAATAAGGACAAGCAAGTTTCCCAGCTGTTGTTTGTGGCATATTTGCATGTTTTTATTCGTGTTAAATTAGGCATTTTATGTTTAATTAGTGTCATATAGGTTGGGTTGTGTTATTTTATTTCCTTTTTAGGTTTGAGGAAGGTTAATCTTGTTTTGCAGATATTTGGAGCGAAAATGAAAAATTCAGCAAAATGTCACACGGCATGGCAGGAGGAATGTGATTGCGGCAGCCCCCAATGCCTCGTAGTAGCATCCTTAGCGTCAACGTCATGCCTTCCCCAGCGCCTCGCCAAGCTCCCAACACCATGCAGCTGGAAGACATCTGCTACCTGCCTATCCCAACAATCTTCCCCAGTGCCTCGCAACTTGGATCCCAGTATGTGCAACAGCTAGCCTCCTGCTAGCCAGCAGTCCCTAAAGCCCACCACAATAGCATGTGCAGCAGCTTGCCCACCTACCCAGTAGTTCCCCAACGCCTAGTTGCAGGATCCCGACATCCGCTGCGTCACTTATGAGCAGATATTGAAGATTCTCTAAGATTTTCAAGGATTTTCTACCTTAAATTATTTTAGGGAAGTAGAAACTAAAGAGGAAGCTTGGTTGATCTAAATAGGGAAGTCTAGAGAAAGAGGAGTATCTTAATTTAGGGAGGATAGTATTTTTCTCTTCCAGTTTTCTATTTTCTTAATTTTAGTTTGGAGATTTCAACACTTAGATTATAATTTTGTTCTTTGGGAATTTGTTTATGAAGATTTAAGAGATTGAATTGGATAAAACGGATTAATCAACTTGGTTTAATTCTTATTACTTTAATATATTTCTTTTTAGGATTATTGAATTGATAGAATTGATTCAATGGATTCTTTTAGTTATAATAAAATTATGATGAATTCTTTATTTCCCATGCGCTAACTTCATCTTTGTCTAGGATTTGTTCATGATATGGAATTGAATATAATCTCATTTGACTATTTATATTATCCCTAATTGAATTGATTGACTGTTATTGAACAATTGCTTAGCTATCAATTGTTTGACTTAGGTTTTGAATGAAGGAACGAAAGTTGAAGTTCAATTCCGAATTTCATTCCTTTAGGATCTTAAAACGAATTAGAAATATAAGTTTTAAGATTAGGTTTTAGTTTTTTATATATGATTTGATAGAATGATTTTTATGAATGCAATTGCTAATAGATTGATTTTTATTCTTTGAATTATTAAAAACTAAGGCTTTAGAATAATCAATTGGGTATATTCATGAACATATAGGGTTGATAAACTAAATACAAACCTTAGGCATCCTTCATTCATTACATTTAAACTTATTGCATTTTAATCCACATTTATTTTTAATTTCCTGTTTTGGAATTATTTCTTTTCAAAATCAAATCATTCAAATTCTTTTCATTCAATTTGCTTTAAATTAAGACAAATATTTTCATTTGCAATTCCTTGAGAGATACGACCTTGGGTGTTTCTGATATACTATAATTACCCTGTATACTTGCGGGTCGCTTTGGATAGTTTATTTTGAGGCAAACAAGTTTTTGGCGTCGTTGCTGGGGAATTGCAAGGCGAATTTGTTTGTTTCATTGTGAATATATTTGTTTCTAGTTTTTATTTACATTTGTTTTTCGAGATTTTTATTCAAGGGCAAAGATCTTTGGAAGAAGAGCTTGCCCCTTTTATTAATAACGTTCACAGGTTAAGTGGAGAAAGAAGAAGACTAGACCCAAACAGGGACCAGGTTGATCTAATAGATCTCAAGAATCTAAGGATAAAAGATCAAGAGGAATAACCACACATCATGGCACAAGAAAGAAGGCCTATGAAGGATTATGCTAGGCCAATCATAGGCAACATAACATCTTCCATTAGACTTAATGCTGCTTCCAGAAATTATGAATTGAAGAACATCCATTACAGCATGCTTCCATCCTTTTATGGAGTTCCAAATGAAGATCCCCTCAATTTCATTAGGGAATTCTACTCCACCATATAGACCTTTCCTTTACAAGGTCTAATTGAAGATCAGTTGAGGATTAGATGCTTTCCTTATACCTTGAAAGACAAAGCTAAATCTTGGTTGATGACACTTACTTCCGATTCATTAACCACTTGGGAAGAGGTGTACAATAAATTCATAGGGAAGTTCTACTCTCACCAAAAGACAGCCAATTTGAGATTGAAGATTACAACCTTCACACAAATGGAAGGAGAACCTTTTCATGAGGCATGGAAAAGGTTCAAGATGTTGCAAATTCAATGCCCCCATCATCACTATCCACTGCAATTGCTTAATCAGTTCTTTTATGATCAGCTCACATTCTAAAGCCAAAGCATAGTGGACAATGCAACTGGAGGGGCAATGGGAGAGATCACTAGTGAAGAGACTTATGACCTTTTTGAGATGCTTGGTGTTAACTCTCAACAGAAAAGCATAAGGGGAAGAAGAGTGGGAGTTCAATAAAGAGCTCCTGGTAAGGATGTGGCTATGTAAATAGCTAAACTCACTCGACAAATCAAACTTTTATCCATGAAGGGAAACACACCAGCATAATAATAAGAGGTATATGGAGTTTGTGGCATTTTTGGTTATGGTGCTAATGTTTGCCCTTCTAGTTTTGATGTTTATGCAGATGAACCAGAGCAAGCACAAGCTTTAGATGGTTTCCAACTTAGGTCAAGGAATAACCCATATTCTAATACTTACAACCAAGGTTGGAGAAACCATCCAAACTTTTCCTAGAGAAACAATAACCAGCAGCAGCCTCAGTTTCAAATGATGCAAAGAGGCCTACCATTCCAAGGAGAATCATAAAACCCATAACAGCAAAGGAAGCCATCTTTGGAGGATAGCTTGAATGCTTTCATTCAAGCTAGCATTAAAAATTAGGAGGCTAACAATAGGAGGTTTGATTCAATGGAAGCTTCAGTGAGAAAGGTGGAGACTCAAGTTGGGCAAATTGTAAGTCATATGTAATCACACCAATAAGGGAAACTCCTAGTCAACTGGAGAAAGCTAAGGCTATCACGGTCCTTAGAAGTGGTAAGTTTATTAATAATACTGTTGGTACTAATCTTGATAATGCAGGTGATGATTATGTTAAGCTAAAAAGGGAAAAGAACAACAATGAGGTTGTTATAATTCCAGAGGAATAAGAGAAAGTGAAGGAGACCTCTTCTCCTTCAAAGTTGCACAAGGCGGACGATCCATATAGACTAGCTATTCCATTTTTGAGTCGTCTCAAGAATGGTTAGCAGGATAAGCAATTTGATGAGTTGCTCAAAATGCTATCCAAGGTGAGTGTTAATTTGCCTTTGCTTGATGTGATAAAAAATGTGCCTTCTTTTGCAAAATTTTTAAAGAGTTGAATTCTAAGAAAAGGAGGTTAGAGATGGAAAAAAAAGTTATTGTGTCTGAGGTAACTAATGCTATACTCCAGCATAAATTACCTCCTAAGGTTAAAGATTCTGGTAGTTTTGTGATTGATATTAGTATGGGCGATGGTGAGAAGGCTAAAGGTATGTTAGATTTAGGAGCAAGTATTAATCTGATGCCCTATGCCTTGTTTATGCAATTAAATTTAGAAGAATTGAGACCCATAAAAATGTGTTTGCAACTAGCTGATAGGTCTTTAAGATTTCCTTGGGGAATTATAGAAGATGTGCTAGTGCAAGTTAGAGGGTTGATTGTACCAGTTGATTTTATGGTATTGGACATGGGCGATGAGTTGTCAAATAGGTCAGAATTGCATATTTTGTTTGGAAGACCTTTCTTGGCAACAACAAATACTTTAATTGATGTTAAGAATGCAAAGTTAACCATGACTGTTTTGGGTCAAACTATTCAGTTTTCTATTTTTAACAATCTTACTATTTTGACCACATCATTATAAGAAGAGTGCTCCTTTATTGATTGTAAAGACACTATTGTTCAACAAGTTTTCTTGCAGGTTGCTTTTGAGGATAAGCTGGAAATCACCCTTACACTTGAAAAAGAAGCTAAAATCTATTTTCTAGAAGTAGTAAGTACCATTGAGCGCCTAGATAAGGTGGAAGTAGAGGAGTTAGGAGAGGAGAAGCTTATTGAGCTTCCATTGATCCAAAATAGGGAGAAAGAATCCTCACCAACCTTTGAACTTAAGAAGCTGTGATTTTCAGCATGCATAGCTTCCCCCTCCATGCTTTCCCATAGCTCACTATCATTGGAAAAGAGTTCTTCAATACTTGACTCCACTCCATTGATGTCCCATTACTGGATTTAGGGTTGCTCACTTAAGCAATCATCAAATTATGTGTGCAGCAGCCCCAAATTGTCGTCACCATTCTCTTCTTCATAACTATCATCATTCCACAACTAAGTTGTGGTAGTGGTCCTTTGTTGCTCTTTTGGAATGGCTTTGGTATTGTTGGGCAAATTGCCTTCAGGTCTTTCACTTAGCAATTTCAAAATTTTCCTAACAAAATTTTCTAAATTGTGAAGAGAGGTCTATTGGTATTCCAAGCTGCCTCTGTGCTCTGAAATCTTTTCTCTGTAGCTTCCACTAATTTTACACACATCTCTTCCAACCTACGCTCCTCTTATGCATGCTCATCATTCTTTAATGTAGTGTCCACTTCGAATTGAGTTGGGAAGATAGCTTCTAATGCATCATTTTCAGGTCTTTCACTTAGCAATTTCCAAATTTGCCTAACAAAATTTTCTAAATTGTGAAGAGAGGTCTATTGGTATTCCAGGCTGCCTCTGTGCTCTAAAATCTTTTCTTTGTAGCTTCCACTAATTTTACACACATCTCTTCCAACCTACGCTCCTCTTGTGTATGCTCATCATTCTTTAATGTAGTGTCCACTTCGAATTGAGTTGGGAAGCTAGCTTCTAATGCATCATCTCTTTTGTCCACTTCCTCGACCTAATTCTCTGTAGATTCACTAAATCTTTCTAATTACTTTGAAAAGCACTTAAACAAACAAATTAAACTCAATTTAAATAATAAAACATGCTAAATCAAGAGGCAAAACATAGGAATTCATGCACTTATCAGAGCTGCCTAAGCACCTAAAGTATGTATTCTTAAGTGAGGGAGAAAATTCACTTGTAATTATTTCAGCATTGTTAAGTGAAAAGGCGGAGGAGAGATTAGTGAGTAAGCTAAAAAGGTTGACGAAGGTAATAGGTTGGGGGTTGAGTGACATCAAGGGAATTAGTCCCTCTATGTGTATACATAGAATCATTTTAGAAGAGGGTGCTAAACCTAAGAGGGAGATGCAGAGAAGGTTGAACCCTAACATGAGTGAAGTAGTAAAGAAGGAAGTGTTAAAATTGCTTGATAAGGGAGTGATCTATCCTGTTGTGGATAGTGATTAGGTTAGTCCTATTCTTGTTGTTCCTAAGAAAATAGGAATCACAGTGGTAAAAAATGCAAATAATGAGTTAGTCCTAACTAGGACTGTCATTGGTTGGCAAATGTGCATTGATTATAGGAAATTGAACAATGCCACCATGAAGGATCACTTTCCCTTACCCTTTATAGATCAAATGTTGGATAAGCTTGCTGGACACCCTTATTACTGTTTTCTTGATGGATTTTTAGGTTATTATCAAGTGGCAATAACAGGATGATCAGGCCAAAACTACTTTTACATGTCTTTTTGGGACATTTGCTTTTCGACGGATGCCTTTTAGGCTATGCAATGCTCCAACAACTTTTCAATGATGCATGATGTCAATATTTTCTGACATGATAAATGACTTTATTGAGGTATTTATGGATGACTTTTTTGTTTTTGGTAATTCATTTGATGATTGTCTCTACAAATTAGTGCTTGTGCTTGAAAGGTGTATTGAGTGCAATCTTACTTTAAGTTGGGAGAAAAGTCACTTCATGGTGACTTATGGCATTGTTTTGGGTCACATTGTGTCAAGTAAGGGAATAAAGGTTGATAAGGCTAAAGTGGACTTAATTGCAAACTTACCCCCTCCTATATTGTTAAAGGGATAACAAGTTTTTTAGCGCATGTAGGTTTTTATAGGAGGTTTATTAAGGACTTTTCTAAGATAAGTTAACTTCTTTGTAGGTTACTAGGAAAAGATGTTCCTTTTGATTTTGATGATAATTGCATGCAAGCCTTTAATACCTTGAAAGAGAAGCTCACTACTACACTTGTCATAGTTGCCCCTGATTGGTCCTTACATTTTGAGATCATGGGTGATGCATCTAATCATGCATTAAGGGCTATTTTGGGACAAAGGCTTGACAAGTTTTTGAGAGTCATATATTATGCTAGTTTCACCCTTAATGATGCCTAAGTGAATTACACCACAACTGAGAAGGAAATGTTAGCTATTGTTTTTGCATTAGATAAGTTTAGGGCATATTTGATTGGGTCTAAAGTGATTGTGCATTCTAATCATGCTGCTTTAAAACATCTTTTGTCTAAACATGTTAAAATGTGCCTAATTAGGTAGGTGTTACTTTTGTAAGAGTTTGATTGTGAAATTCGGGATAAAAAGGGGAGTGAAAATGTTATGGCAGATCATTTGTCTAGGTTACCCTTTTTGAATGAAAGTGAACTTGCATTGAGTAATGTTCACAAAGATTTGGAGTCATTTCCTGATGAACAGTTGTTTGTAGTATCACAAGTCCCATGGTTTGCTGACATTGCTAATTATCTTGCTTGTGGTGTTTTGTGAACTGATTTGACTTATCAAGAAAAGAATAGGTTTTTACATATTTGCAAATATTATTTTTGGGATGAGCCTTGTTTAGAATTTGCAAAGATGAGATTCCACAGGTGTGTTCCTGATGATGAGCAGCTGAGTGTTCTTAGATTTTGCCATGATCTCAGCTGGTGGTCACTTTAGAGGAAAGAAGACAGCTGAGAAAGTCCTTCAAAGTGGTTTGTTTTGGCTTACTCTTTTTAAAGATGCTCACATTTATTGTAGACAATGTGATAGATGCCAAAGAGTAGGTAATATTGGTAAGAGGAATGAGATGCCCCTAACTAATTATATTGTTGTTGAAATTTTTGATGTATGGGGCATTGATTTCATGGGACCCTTCCCCATTTCCTTTGGTTTTCAATACATTTTAGTAGCCGTGGATTATGTTTCTAAATGGGTGGAAGCAATTCCTACCCGAACTAATGATGCTAATGTTGTTGTCAAATTTGTTAAAGAATTTATTCTTAGCACGTATGGCACACCAAGGGTGATTGTTAGTGATGGGGGAAGTCATTTTTGCAACAAGTTTTTTGAGAAGCTAATGAATAAGTTAGGAGTTAAGCATAAAGTGGCAACCCCTTATCATCCATAGACTTTAGGGCAGGTAGAGACATCCAACAAGCAAATCAAGGGAATTCTGGAAAAGACGGTGAATTCGTCTAGAAAGGATTGGGCAGTTCGCATTACTAATGCATTATGGGTGTACAGGATAGCATACAAGACTCCTTTGGGGATGAGTTCATTTCGACTTGTATTTGGCAAGGCTTGCCATTTACCAGTTGAACTGGAACACAAAGCATATTGGGCTATCAAGGCATTGAATCTCGACTTGGAGATAGTAAACAAGAACA
This sequence comes from Reutealis trisperma, assembly GCA_947687605.1. Classification (NCBI taxonomy): domain Eukaryota; kingdom Viridiplantae; phylum Streptophyta; class Magnoliopsida; order Malpighiales; family Euphorbiaceae; genus Reutealis; species Reutealis trisperma. Next base: position 23,705 of record CANTUT010000505.1, on the reverse strand, counting down.
GGATGCTGCAAATGTTAGAATTGGATGAGCTCCGAAATGAAGCTTATGAGAGCTCTCAGATTTACAAGGAAAGGACTAAGGCTTTGCATGATAAGAACCTTGTTCAAAAAATCCTTGAACCATGTATGAAAGTCTTACTCTTCAATTCACAGTTGCGCTTATTTCCAGGTAAACTCAAAACCCGCTAGAGTGGTCCTTTTCTTGTTAACATAGTATTTCCCTCTAGAGCTATTGAATTGCTTAACTCTCACACAAATGAAACTTTTTGAGTTAATGGTCAAAGCGTTAAGCCATATTATGAGGGTGAGGAAGAGTTTAAGGAAATTTAGAGCATTTTGCTCAAGGATCCTTAGATCCTTTCACAACGTCCAGCTAAGACGACGTTAAAGAAGCACTCATTAGGAGGCAACCCAAGTTCGTTACTTTTATTTATTTATTTATTTTGCAAATATATATATATATATATATATATATATATATATATATATATATATATATATATATATATATATATATATATATATTTATAAACTCAGTTTTAAAAGTCTTTGTTTTGTATTTGTTATTTTTAGTCTCTTTTAGTTCAGGTTTATGCGTTGGTTTGGTTGCGATTTTTGTGGTAATCAGGTGCTAGGGGATGAGTAGCAAAGGTTTCAGAGTAATGAGAATTTAATTAGTGTAAAAGGGATGTCAACTCCAAATATAAGAGCAAAAATGGGTGTAGCGCCTTGTTGGAGTCCTTAGCGCATGCAACAATAGCAGCTACCAATAAATAGCTAGCAGCAGCACCTTGCAGCCCTTCCCTAGCACGCGCCATAGCAACTGATCAGCAATAGGCCATCACCACACTCCCAGCAGCGCCTCGCAGTGATCCTTGGCACATGAAGCAGCATTAGCTGCCAATAGATAGGCACAACAGTGTCTCACAACTAGTTGCTAGCGTTTGCAGAAGCTGTTTTCGCCAGCAGCAGAGGCCACTACACATTTAGCATTTTATGAAGGGGTAGTTTCGGGATTTTGGCCATTAACACTTAAACTTAATCCTACAGCCCTAAAAATCTGCTCATTCTCTTACACATTTCCCGTTCACAACTCTCCCTTTGAACCCTCATTCTCTTTTTCACACAAATAATCCTTAAAAATTCATTCTCCTTTCAAAATTTCTTTAGCAAGATCATTACCCATCTTCTCAATCTCTAATTTTCTCATATATTTTCTTTTAATCAAGCAAATCATGTCTAAGAGAGTCAAAAGTATGGGGAAGAAAGGTTCCAAAACTAGAGGCAAAGAAAGGAAAGAGGTGAAGGATTTGAGAGATGATTATGGAGCTCCATTTCACATTCTCACCAAAGCAGAAGGAGAAAGGTATGAAGCTCTCACTCACACTAATTTTGTTTTTAAACCTTGCTGATACCTTGATTTTGCTGATTTGAAAACTTTGGGTTTAGATGGTGAGATTGAAAGATTGAGTGCAATTTTGGGTTGGGAAGAATTTATAAAGATTGATTATGATGTATACCCTAAGATTGCACTTGAATTTTTTACCTCATATTATCCAATGTGTGATGATGAAATTTATTTTAGAATCCATGATAAGGAATATAGACTTAGCATGAAAAATTCTGTGAGTTTTTTGGATTTCCTACGGTGGGTGAAGATTGTATAGAGAGTAAGTTTAATGCCAATGAATTTTGAGAGAAATTGATTGGGCTTAAGAATTTTGACAACAAGGCTCCCAATGGGTTTATTAAAGATCATGCTACTCTCATTTTGCACAAATTTATGTTCCATGCTGTGTTTGGAAAATCAAAGAGTAGTAAGGTCTCGCATAAGGAATTGTGTATTTTATGGTGCTTGGCCAATGGGAAAAAGATTGACACAGCTTCTTTGTTATGTTACACAATGATGGATATGATCACTCACAAGAGGTATAATTTGAATATGGGCCACACTGTTTCTGCAATAGTGCTTTCCTTATGATCTTCTTGATTCTAACTCTAAAGAACTACAACCGTTACCAATATGGAATTTCATTATAGAGTCCTGGATTCAATCCGAGGTGGTTACTGTGGAATGCTATTTGAGAGCACCAGAAACTCGGAAGTGTTGGCGGGATCACCGATTCAAGAATCCACCACCATATTTGCTTTATAGAGGATCTTCTTTGAGTAATCCTAAAAGTAAGTGTGCTACTGAGTTAGAACCTCTTGCTATAGAGCCAACAAGGGAGGCGGATGGTTGGCGACTGGTCTTGTGCAAACTTCACTCAATGGATGAGCAAAACTAGGCCTGGATGGCTAGGATACACCAAAGGTTTGACAAGGTGGAGCAAGAACAAAAATCTCATCAGAACAAGTTTGCTCAGTTTTGTTAACAATCTGGTATTGTATTGGAATCACCCCCTCTTTCGTTGTTAGCAATGGATGAATAAGGTAACCTTTCTCTCTTGGTTGTCAATTTGTAATTTTTAGCTTTTAGTTTTTAGTTTTAAAATATGAATATTTGCATGCATTTCCACATTGAGGGCAATATGGAGTTTAAGTGTCAGGGGGGGGGGGAGTAATTTCTTTATTTCATTGTTAATTTGTGTTCTGTTTTGTGTAATGTTGTGCATACTGTGAGTAAATCCCTTTGTTTTGTCCTCTTTTATTAAAGCTTACTTGATTGTTTACTTAGTTTGGCGTAAGGTGTTAATTTTGGAATTTAAGTGTGGCCAATGATATAATAAGATTGTGTTTGAATTAGATTATATTCAATTGCTATAGATATTAAATTCTTTTTGCCCTTAATCATTGATTTGAAACTAAGTTGATATATTTTTTTTAATTTTGCTTGAATTATTTTAAGAGGTTTTTGCATGCTGCACTTAGAGAGGGCTTATGCAACATGTTATCATTGAGTAATTTTGCCCACTTTAGAACATGCTAGCCAATTAGTCAAAGTGAAATTTTAAGTCCACTTAGGGAAGGAAGAAATGATTAGGGCATTTCTTTATTTTAACCAAATTCTTATAACCACCTGTCTTAAATGTTTACCCCTAGTTCACGCTTTGAACCAAATAAATGAATTAACATGCATATTTTAAATGTGAGTTTCTTTGTTTAATTAAACCACATTGTCACTATCTTGTGTTTTCTTTGAGTAATGATGCAAAGTGGTGAAGATAGTAACCTCTTCAAAAATTGTTTACAATTGAGTGCAGTGATGGAAAATTAATAGAATTCTTACACAAACATAAGTGTGAGGGAAATAAAAATAAATAAATAAATAAAAGAGAGAAAGAAAATTAAAATAAAATAAGTATTTCCCTCTTAGAGAGCCTGAAGTTTAAAGTGCTTATTGCTCCGTTGTTAAAAAGGAAGGGTGGCTACTATTAAGGTTCATTTGTGTTTTTTTGGCATCGTTTTCAAAGAAAATTTTGGTTCATGTTAACTTGTTTCTTAATTAGACCATTAAACCCTATTACAACCTTAATAAAGACCTTTTGATCTTTTCAATCTTTTTGGACTTTATTAGTAAAGATGAAATTGGTTAGTATGCCTATGAGGTGGATGAACATGTTTGGATATAAATCCTTTGAATAGAAATTCTCTTTGATAATAATAAGTGTATATGCCTATCATGAAGTGCAACAAGTTTTCTTCTTGGTAATTTGTGCAAAGATTTGATTGATACTTGGTGGATTTGTGGTGATTTTGGGTAAATTGTGTTGAGTATTCTGCAATTGTTTCTATACTTTTATTCAAACATTTATCTCTTGAGCACACTATGTTTTCTTAAGTATATAAGGTTCTTGCTGCTAACTAAGTAAAATTGTTGAGTATGGTTTTGCTTGAGGACAAGCAAAAGAGTAAGTGTGGGGGAAGTTGTTTGTAGCATATTTGCATGTTTTTATTCATGTTAAATTAGGCATTTTGTGTTTAATCGTGTTATATAGGTTGGATTGTGTTATTTTATTTCCTTTTTAGGTTTGAGGAAGGTTAATCTTGTTTTGCAGATATTTGGAGTGAAAATGAAAAATTTGGTGGAATGTCGCACGACATGGTAGGAGGAGTGTCATTGCGGTAGCCCTAAATGCCTTGTAGGAGCAGTCTTGGGGCCAGCAGCATGCCTTCCCTAGCGCCTCGCAAAGTTCCCAGCACCACGCAGTAGGAAGACATCTGCTGTTTGCCTATCCCAGTAATCTTCCCCAGTGCTTCGCAATGTGGATCCCAGCATGTGCAGCAGCTTGCCTCTTGTGAGCCAGCAGTCCCCAGAGCCCGCAGCAAGATGCCAGCGCCCCACAACAGCATGTGTAGCAGCTTGCCCACCTGCCTAGCAGTTCCCCAGTGCCTAGCTGCAGGATCCCGACGTCCGCTGCATCACCTATAAGTAGATATTGAAGATTCTCTGAGATTTTCAAGGATTTTCTACCTTAAATTATTTTAGGAAAACTAAAGAGGAAGCTTGGTTAATTTAAATAGGGCTGTCTAGAGAAAGAGGAGTATCATAATTTGGGAAGGATAGTATTTTTCTCTTCAAGTTTTCTGTTTTCTTAATTTTAGTTTGGAGATTTCAACACTTAGATTATAATTTTGTTCTTTGGGAATTCGTTTGTGAAGATTCAAGAGATTGAATTGGATAAAATGGATTAATCAACTTGGTTTAATTCTTATTACTTTAATATAATTCTTTTTGGGGATTATTGAATTGATAGAATTAATTCAATGGATTCTTTTGGTTATAATAAAATTATGATGAATTCTTTATTTCTTATGAGCTAATTTCATCTTTGTCTAGGGTTTGTATAATATGTTCATGATCTAGAATTGAATATAATCTCATTTGACTAGTTTTATTATCCCTAATTGAACTAATTGACTATTATTGAACAATTGCTTAGCTATCAATTGTTTGACTTAGGTTTTGAATGAAGGAATGAGAGTTGAAGTTCAATTCCGAATTTCATTCCTTTAGGATCTTAAAATGAATTAGAAATATAAGTTTTAAGATTAGGTTTTAGTTTTTGAATATGATTTGATAAAATAATTTCTGTGAATGTGATTGCTAATAGATTGATTTTTATTCTTTGAATTATTATAAACTAAGGCTTTAGAATAATCAATTGGATATATTCATGAACATATAGGATTGATAAACTAAATACAAACCCTAGGCATCCTCTATTAATTACATTTAAACCTATTGCATTTTAATCCACATTTATTTTTAATTTCCTGTTTTGCAATTATTTCTTTTTAAAGTCAAATCATTCAAATTCTTTTCATTTAATTTGCTTTAAATTAAGACCAATATTTCCATTTGCAATTCCTTGAGAGATACGACCTTGGGTACTTCCGTTATACTATAATTGCCCTGTATACTTGCGGGTCACTTTGGATTGTTTATGTTGAGGCGAACAACTGTGCTTTAACTTAAAAGCATTGTATTGGCAGGAAAATCACTAATAGTCCACATAAGAGCCACTCTCATTTGGAAATTCTTTTCCATGACACATCATATGTTTGCGCACCTACATCCCAAAGATGTTTCAACTCTTCAATGAACAGTTGAAGGAAAATGTCTATATGGTTTTTTGGGTTGTTAAGCCCATGAATAATTATAGATAAGAATATGTAAGTCTCTTTTATACACATCCATGGGGTAAATTGTATGGGGTAACTATAATTGGCCATGAATAATATTGTTGTCCAGACTGACCAAATGGTTAAAAACCATCAGTACACAAGCCCAATCTCACATTACGAATCTCAGAGGCAAACGAATGATGTGTGTGACTAAAATACTTCTATGCCTCAAAATTAGATGGATGACACATTCTCCCTTCTTCATGTAGATGCTCATTATGCCATCACATATATGAGGCTGTTGTTTCTGAAGCATAAAGTCGTTGCAACTTAAGAGTTAGAGGAAAGTAATACATAACCTTGTTTGCTATATTTTTACCATGTTCCCTTGGTCCCCTTGTGAACTCTCAAATTTGCACCTCTAGACAATCGGCACTCGATTACGAGCCTGTAGAATTAAACCAAGCTTAAATCGGATCTAAAACTGGCGAGAACGAAGTAAAAAATGGCTTATGGACCCACAGGGGCTGCATATACCTTGTGCGGAACTGCAAAAGCCCTGTGCAGTTACCATTTGCCACTATGGATCGCATGCATTCCGTGTGGTCCAGAAGCCTCTGTGTGCAGTTCCTAAAGCCTCCTATACAGTTTTGTTCCTTGGGAAGTTAATCCCATATCAAAAGTTCACCATTTTTGCTCCTAACTCTCTCCCTATAAAAGCAACACTCCCTTACCTCATTTCCACACTTAGAATTGCTTTATCAAACTAATTGATTTCAAAGCAATCAATATTTTTAAAGTTTGATTTGAAAGGAATGGACTTTTTAGTTTAAAATTTTATTTTATTTTATCTTATTTAGGTGGTTGTTTTGAAGTAGCTCTCTTCAAATCAGTCCAAGGAGGTCCTAATAATGCCATCCAAGTCTCCTTTCTAAGGTTGTCGTTCCGCTGAGTTGAGAAGGTGGAATTGCGATTCAATCATTCACTTCATCCGCCCTACGTCCCAAGTCCCGTCTTTGTAAGGTATTTATTTTCTTTTTTCTTTTTTTCTTTTCTTATTTTTTTTTGTTTTAATTTTTCTTTTGTTTTATATTGTTTTGTTTGTTTGTTTCGTTATTTTTTCTTAGGATGGCTTAGATTGTTCTTTTCATTTATTATTTCTTTACTTTGAATGTTCTATCATTTTCTTTGCATCGACTTATTAATGAAAACCTAACCTAATTAACAACTCGGTAATCAATCAATCCACTTTTCAATCAATGAACTGAAACATGATAAAATGGCTAAGTTAAACTAACCCCTTTGCAAGAAGTGTGAACTATGTAGATTTTAATTCCTATACAAAAGGATACGTAAGCTTGCTTGTTTAAAGCATCAAATCCAATTTAAATAAGAAATAATCTTTCTCTTGTATATTCTTTTATGAATTAGTTCTTTTCTTTTTTTTTTCTTTTATGATATTTGCTTTTAGTTTATTTTCTTTATTATGATGTTGGTTTTGTTCCTCTTTTTCTTTATTTGTTGCTTTGGAATTATTTTGGGGAATGTGTGACTTTTTTAGAACCCATAAGGGCTAGAGGAAGTATCTCTTATTTTAGTTTTGAATTGTAAAGGTAATTCCTTTACTTTTTTGCTTTGAATGAATGTTTATTTATTTATTTGTTTATTCATGCATTATTTAATTGTTCATGCATTATGTAAACTATTCATGAAATTTATTTTAAGTTATTTTGTATTAAAATTGCCAAACTAATTTTATAAACTGAAAACCTAGTCCCCTAATCCTCTTTGGTTTTGAGGCTAGTGATCTTTTCTTTAGGGATATTAATTGGAGTCAATTTGGGCTTTTCCTTAATTTTTGTCCTATATAAAATAAAATTAAGATGGCGACTCTTTTCAAAATCAACCTATCTGAACATGAGGGTTAAGCCTTGAAAGATTAAGCCTTGAAAAATTAAGATGGCGACTCTTTTCGTTATCCTTGAAAGATTAAGCCTCTTTGGTGAAACACAAAATCCCTGAGAATCAAAACCTTTTAAGGCCCATAAACCATTTTGATGCAACCATATCAAAGGGCAAACCCCTATCCACAAGCCTACGATATCCTTGTGACCAAAACCTCTAGCACCATACCTGAGCCAAAGCTAACCATCCATAGCACCCTCATAGAAAAATATCCTCAACACCTAGAAGCCTTCACCATGAAGTCCAAATCTAGAAGCCTTTGCCATGAAGCTCAAAACCAAAAGACTTCGCCATGAAGCCTAAATCTAGAAGCCTTCATTAAAAAGCCCAAGCCTTTGCCATGAAACCCAAAACCAAAAGCCTTCACTATGAAACCCACTACCAAAAGCCTTCACCATGAAGCCCACTCCCAAAAAGCCTTCACTATGAAGCCCACTCCTAAAAGGCTTTCATTTATGAAGCCCATGATCTCCTCTAAAGCAAAATCTGACTAAGCCTTCTAAATGGATTTCCTAGCTTGACCTTTCCTCTAAGCCAAGATTAGCCTCCTAGGTCTAGCATCACAACTTGATCTCTTTGACATAATCTTAAGGCAAAATCTAACCAAGCCTTCTGAATGAACTCACTAGAAGGCCATAACTTGACTGAGCCTTTAATATGATCTCTTACATAGCCAAACCATATTGAGTTTCCAAATAACCCTAGCCAAGGCCAAACCTGACCTAGCCTTCGAAGATGATCCACTCATCCTAAACAATCTTCCTTAAAGCCAAACCAAAAGGCCATAACTGATCAAGCCAATTGCCAAACCTGACCAAGGACTCCCATATAAACTTCTTTAGAGACAAGCCTGATAAATTGACCTTCCCCAAAACTAGACTTGACCTAACCTTATCGTCTCTAAGGACTTGACACCTTTGATCAAGCTGTCCAATTCAACCTCAAACCAAACCTTCTCCCAACTTGACCTCTCTCCGCCATACCTAGCTTAACCTCCCAAAGTGACTTCTTCTTAGACTGAACAACCAAAGACCAAATAACCAAGCTACCTTCCAAAGTGGGGGCATCTTTCTCCCAAAAGCTCAGCACTCTCCTACCAAACTGACCCTTCATAGGTTCAAGGTATCTAATTATTGCATAGTCAGATGTATTTCATAATAGAACAAGTTGTAAGTCAAACTTCTAAATCAAAATGGATCATCTTTTTAGCGATTCCTACCAGACAGGGTTGTCATCATTCCTGCCAGACAATATCATCTCTCTGTTGACTCCTACTAGATAGAGTCATCATCATTCCTACCAGAAATGCCTCCAAACTGACTAGACATCGGGTTGACTTTCCAAAATAGACCGTAACCATTACTTTTACCAAATTTCACCAAATCTTTTTTATCCTCCAACATTAAGTCTAAATAGATAGGCATGATTTAAATTCTCTAAACATTAAGGTTGAACAGATAGCCTTGATTGAGATTTTTCCTAAATCATCTTTACTTCTAACATTAAGGCCAAACAGATAGCCTTGAATAGATTTACCCAAATCATCTTTACCTCTAACATTATGGCCAAAAAGATAGCCATAATTGAGATTTACCCAACATTAAGGCCAAAGAGATAGCCTTGATTGAGAATTTCCCCAAATCATCTTTACCTCTAACATTAAGGCCAGACAAATAGCCTTGATTTAAATTCTCCAACATTAAGGCTAAATAGATAGCCTTGATTGAGATTTCCCCAGATCTTCTTTATTCTCTAAACATTAAGGCCAGACAGATAGTCTTGATTGAGATTTTCTCCAAATCATCTTTAGTTTTAACATTAAGGCCAAATAGATAGCCTTGATTGAGAGTTACCCAAATCGACTCCACCTTCAACATTAGGGCTAGATAGATAGCCATAATTGAAATTCACCAAGACCATTCTCTCATCCAAATCAAGGCTAGACTGATAGCTATTGACAATACCCCATTTATCCTATGGGTTCTCCTCCCAAAGGATTTGGAAAGAACATGCAAGCCCAGAATCTGACATGGCACTTTTTTCCCCAGGTTCACTATCATCAGAATTGCCTACCCGATAAGCCAATTTTGATGAGGGGGCAGCTGTGAACCCTCAAATTTTCAACTCCATATAACCAACTGTCAATTATGAACTTATAGAATCAAATCAAGCTTAAATCGGATCTAAAATGGGCGAGAATGGAGTAAAAAATGGCTTACTGACCCACAGGGACCGCACAAGGCGGTCTGTGACCACATAGAGCCTGTGTGAAACCACATAGAGTCTTTTCAAAACTAAAAGGTCCTATGCGGTTACCATTTTTTGCTGTGCGGTCATGTGCATTCTACACAGTCTAAAAGCCTCCGTGTGCAGTTCCTGAAGCCTCCTATGTGGTTTCATGCCTTGGGAAGTGAATCCCACATCGAAAGTTCACCATTTTTGCTTCCAACTCTCTCCCTATAAAAGCAACACTCCCCTACCTCATTTCTACACTCAAAATTACTTAATCAAACTAATTGATTTCGAAGCAATCAATATTTTTAAAGTTTGATATGAAAAGAATGAACTTTTTAGTTTAGAATTTTATTTTATTTGGGTGGTCGTTTTGAGGTAGCTCTCCTCAAATCAGTACGAGGAGGTCCTAATAATGCTGTCTAAGTCTCTGTTCTAAGGTTGTCATTCTGCCTTGCTGAAAAGGTGGAATTGCGATTTGGTAGTCTGCTTCATCCGCCCTACGTCCTAAGTCTTCTCTTCATAAGATATTTATTTTCTTTTTTTTTTATTTTTTTATTTTGTTTTGTTTTAATTTTTCTTTTGCTTTATATTATTTTGATTGTTTGTTTTGTTATCTTTCCTTAGGATGGCTTAGATTGTTCTTTTCATTTATTATTTCTTTGCTTTGAATGTTTTATCATTTTCTTTGCATCAACTTGTTAATTAAAACCTGACCTAATCAACAACTCAGTAATCAATCTATCTGATTGAATCAATCAATCCACCTTTCAATCAATGAATTGAAACATGATAAAATGGCTGGGCTAAACTAACCTCTTTGCAAGAAGGGAGAACTATGTAGATTTTGATTCCCATTCAAAGGGATACATAGGGTTGCTTGTTTAAAGCATCAAATCCAATTTAAATAAGAAATAATTCTTCTCTTATATATTCTTTTATGAATTAGTTCTTTTTTTTTTTTTTTTTGTGATATGTGCTTTTAGTTTATTTTCTTTATTATGATGTTGGTTATGTTCCTCTTTTTCTTTATTTGTTTCTTTGGAATTATTTTGGGGAATGTGTGACTTTCCTAGAACCCATAAGGGCTAGAGGAAGTATCTCTTATTTTGGTTTTGAATTGTAAAGTTAATTCCTTTACTTTTTTGCTTTGAATGAATGTTTATTTATTTACTTGTTTATTCATGCATTATGTAATTGTTCATGCATTATATAAACTATTCATAAAATTTATTTTAAGTTATTTTGTATTAAAATTGCCAAACTAATTTTATAAACCGAAAACCTAGTCCCCGAATCCTCTTTGATTTCGAGGCTAGTGATCTTTTCTTTAGGGATATTAATTGGAGTCAATTTGGGTTTTTCCTTAATCTTTGTCCCATGTAAAATAAAATTAAGGTGGTGACTCTTTTTAAAATCAACCTATCTGAACACGAGGGTTCCATCGTGAGTTTAAACCCAAATAAGAATTTTGATTCTATTTAGAGAATCGAACCAATGCTCAGGCGAGACCTCACACCCCTTTTCTTCTTCAATTGTCACTCATTACAAAACTTACATCTTGTCAAGTTATCATCAGTACCATAGTATATTATACATTTATTCTTGCAACAGTCTATCTTCTCTACTGGAAGACCAAGGCCTTGAACTAATTTCTTGGTCTTGTAAAAATTATCCACCATTTTATTATTCTCAAGTAAAACCTCTTGTAAAAATTGCATGAAATCATCATAACATCTCTCTGAGAAATGGTGCTTCGACTTCATAAGCAACAATCGTGCCATCGCCAACATTTGGGAATGCTTGTTACACCTATCCCACAATTGTTCGTCAACTGCATTAAGAATATCGAAGAATTTTTGTGTAGTCAAATTAGGTTCTTCATCCATGTATTCTGTATAAAACTTAGGTCCAGCTGCGTCAAGAATCATTTGTCAGTATGGATTTGGTGCTTGTTATGAGGCCTCACTCAAGCACTGGTCTAATCCTCTAAGGGGAATTGAAATGCTCTTTGGGAGAATCTCCACGATTGGAACTCACCATGAGTTTAGAAAATTGGATTTTGCAATTTGTTATTTGTAAAAAGGAGTCGCCACTTTAATTTACTTATTTTAATTGGGAAAATTAAAGGAAAACCCAAATTAATTGACTTAAAAATGTTTAATTTATCCCAATGGAAAAGCATTAATTTGCAAGTGACCAAAGAGGGCTTGAGAATTTGGTTTTGGTATTTAAACAAATGTTTGGCTACAAGTTGCGAAATAACTCTTAAAAATGGTATTTTAGTGTATGCATGAACATGAGTAAAATGATGAATAAAATAGTTATAGATGATAAAATGAAATGATAATTGTAAATAAATAAGCAAAGATAAATCCTACTTAATTATTACAAAATAAAAACAAATGAAATAAATAGGATATTTCCTCAAGCCCTTATAGGTAATAGGAAAACCACACATTTGCTCAACTAAAGCAAAGAAATGAACATATAGAATCCAACATATACAAATAAATTCAAAGTAAAATGAAACTTAAACTGCAAATATGAAAGGAGAAAGTATTATTGAAAAAGATTTTGGAGTTGATACCTTATAGAATGGCATGTTTGCGTATCCCATTGAATAGAAATCAAACCCCTAGCAGTTCTTCCTTCTTACGAAGAAGGAGTTTTGAAAAAAAAGTTGGTTTAGTTTATTAATTTAATTTTGATTTTTAAATTAATAAATTTTAGATCTTTTTCATTTTAGACCTAAGAAAAGGTAGAAGAGAGAGAATTCTAGATCTAAATTTAGAATTTTTGAAATGGAAAGAAGAAAAAGAACTTACCTTTGTTTTTCTTGACTTTCTGATGAATGGGGCAAGCTTAACTCCATATCTAAGCTCCACGTTAGAATTGGGAACCTTGAAGTTGAACCTTAAATAGAAAAGGTTAGCAAAATAGAGTAATAATTGCAAATTAAAAGAATTTAGAGTGACTGATTTTAGTATTAATTTTTAATTTTAATTTAACACAATTTTGGCATAGAAAAAAGAGCAACTAGGTGAGTTTTTGTCTCAAATTTCGTCCTAAAAATCCATCCCAGAGAGTTGAAATGGAAGCTCTATTTATTGAGGAAGGTGAAGGGCATTCAATGTTGGTATCAATGGCACGTCGGCCATTTAGGCAGCACTAGTTGCATACCAACTGGCTAGGTGGCACCAATACTGTCGGAACACTGGGTGTGCCGCCGAACCTGGTGGCACACTGCTGGGGTCAGAGTCTGACCCTAACTCACCTGATCGACCTGGTTTCGCACTGTTTTGGCTATTTTTGGTCCTTTTTGATTCGATTTGAGCTTGGTTTGATTATATAGATTCATAATTGATTGCTGGTCGTTTGAAGGTAAAAGATTTAGAAAATTTATTTTTCAATGGGGTGCTGCCCCACACCCTATAAGGGGCACTACCCCCTTGACCCCTGCCCCCTAACTGGCTAGTGGGACCGCCGTATTGGCTCTGCATAGTGCACTAATCTTAGCAGGTGTCAAGCTGTGGCAGGATCCCAAGAGTGCAATTTTGAGGGTTCACACTTGTGTATGCACATTTGTGGATACAAAGCGTTCAGAATGCTCAAATTTCGCACGCCTATACGATTCTCCATGTCGATTCCATTCATAATAATATGGAATGAATCCCTTTTTGAAAAGGTGCAACCTCACGTCTTCAAGCCTTTGGTACTTTCGATTGTGACACTTCTTACAAGGACACCTTATCTTAGTCACATCTCGCATACTCGAATGATTACAAGCAAAAGTAACAAAGGTTTCAACACCATCAACAAACTCATTGTTAATGGTGCCATCAGCATTAAACCTCTTATACATCCATTGATGATCAACTCTCATGTTTTGTTCTTGTATTAATCTAGGGATGCACCAAAGTTAAAAAAATAAATAAATAAAAGCTAAATATTTTTTATAAACCATATTAACTTCTTTAACATTTTAACTATTTCATATATTTTTATATTTTTTAATGTATACAACTAAACAGCTAAATTCTCTAAATTTTTATTTGTTATCCTTGTATTATTATAATTTCTAATATAATCTACCATTTATAATTATATTCCATTCCTTTTTTATCCATGTATTATTATAATTTGCTTAGTTAGGAAAAAAGAAAAATTAATGGATTTCACATATACATTCCAGTGATTATACGATTAGTAAGTGATGCCTTAGCAAGATTGATTAAAGTTGAAATTCTAGTTCAAATTTGATTTTTGTGAGTTTATTTGATAATTTAATATTAATATTTTAAATTTAATTTATATTGAATTTATAATATTATCAGTTTGATATTTGTGTCATATATGATAACTCTTTAAAAAAAATAATTACAAAAATTCCATCAATTTTTCTTCCCAAATATCTTAAGTTTTTAGAATTTATTTGGATGTTATCAATTTATGGACCTTCCATTAGGTAAAGTATCACCACATCTAATCTAATTAAAACTAGTTTATTATTATTATTATTATTATTATTATTATTATTATTATTATGGGGTTAATTTTGGATATGATAGGTACATTACCTTATTAGTATAAATGAAATGTTTCATGGACAAAATTATCACTAAATTACACCTGTTGCATATTTTAGTTATCTATTCGATGAATTTGCAGTGCCATGACAATTTTTACCCTTTATTTTTTTTTGTTGCTGCGATAGCCATAGACACAAGTGGAATTGAGTTGGTATGTGAACTAAGATAGATGTGAGAGAAAAGAAGTCTTCAGGTAAAGACTAATAAATAAAATTTCTCTAGTTTGCTTTTCTAGTCAATTTTAAGTAGACATTTTAGTAATGTTGGTGCTTCCTTTTTTGGTGCAGCTTGTATTGGCAAATTCTGTTGGAAGTGTAATGGAAAAGATGTAGCAATCTAAAATACTGAATTCATTTCGATTCAATGGACTATATCTTACTGTTAAAGAAGTTGTAGCTAATCTTTCGGCCTTATGGAAATCTCAGCCATGATTTCTAGAGGACTTAAAATTAGGAAAATGGAAAAGAAACGAAAAAAACATGACTAAACTTTTAGACTATGGCAGGTTAGATAGCAAAGAGCTCTAGTAAGTAGAGAACTTTTCTTTCTTTGTTTGTTTGCAAGGAAAGCAATGCAATGAAAAAAAAATTATTTTTCTTCTTTTTTCATTTTTTAATTAGAATGGATAAAATGCATGCTCTTTTAGAGATTTTGAAACTTTTAACTCTTAATCGCTACTACAATTACGAACATTATAGATTTTAGTTCATATATAGTCTCCCCAAGAGCCAAAAACCATATTTAAAGTCACCAATTTGAAAAGAATTATAAATTAACAAATATAATAGTTTTACTAATAGCATAAAGTTACAGTTTTGGATATTAAATGGTTTCCACATAATGCTCAGCTCCATGGCTAATGATAAGAGGGAAGCCCCAACACTTCACTAAGCCCTTCAATGTTTTAAATTTTAAGTAATGGGAAGAATCTCTCTTAAACAAAGAGCTCTTGCCTCCACTTGAAAATAATTGTCAGTAGACATTAGAGTTCAAATATGAAGCATCATTACTACAAGAGGAGATTGGTTGAAGTTTTAATTCTTGATCCTATTTGAACAATAATTGACTTATAATTTCAAAGATTTTTTTTTAATATCATTAGAGTAATAATGCTCTTTTTACCATTAATTGTGAAATTTGTGTAGTATGTTGATGACTAAAAGTTTGATTAAGGCTTTTGTGCTTGATATGACTCTCAATCTTGCTTCAAAGTTGTCTATAATTTTTATTTGTTATCCATGTATATTATAATTTCTAATCTAATCTACCATCTACAATTAACCATCAAATAGGTATGTGTACATATATTCATCAAATTAGCAAGTCTATAATTTTAAAATGCAAACATCAAGATTTCAATTTCAAATTAACATACCTCTATTTGCTTTGTCTCAAAATTGCTTGCAAAAAATGATTTTCTGCAAAATAAAATTTACCTATTAATAAATGAAAACATATTTGAAATTAACCCAACATTAACAAAAGCATTAATTTAATCTACATGAATATTATTGGCAGTAAGAAATTGACTTCAATAAGTATATGTAACACATTTCAAACACTGTCATAAATTTCATGAATATTTCAAACAACCCCAAATTGCAAAGTTCGGATTCTTAATCGTCTTTTAAGGGAATGCTTGCCTCTGCATAAACATACAGTAGTAACAAATTACCCCATAAACAATGAACTGCAGTCAAATAGTGGTGAGAAATTGTTTGATGCATGATATGTGTACAACACTCAGGAGAAGTAATCCCCATGGCCCTACCAATACACATATCTAATATATCACATATCTATAATCTAATCATTTAAACCCAATGAAATGACTAGTTAACTTATTAATGAATTCATACTCACTTACAGAATTGATCCTGAACTTGGAAGCTATTTAGGGGGCACAACAACTATGTACTAAAATGCAAAGTGAAAAAGATATGTGAACTGGATGTCTTCCTCAAATTAGTCCTTATATATATAACTCTACATCAACCAATTAAATTGTGATATGAAAATCTAAAACATCAAAAAGGATGATATTACATTCAAGAAACTCAATTCACAATGGCAGAAGGTAAATCCACAAAGTCATCAACATCAAAATCATTTGACCAAAGCAATTAAAACTAGAAGCTAGAAGCTAAAGCAACGAAATTTACCAAAAGATAAATCCAGCAGACCAAAAAAAACAAAAACACACTGAAAATCATCCACATTAAAATGCAAGGGGATTTAATCCAAAATTGTAGAAAAGCATACTAAAAATCATTACTTAGAATTACAAAAAGAAAATGAAAAAAAAAACCATTATCTGGAAGCAAATATGAACAAAATCCACCGTGAATAGAGTATCCAACACCCACAAAGAGGAGACACCACTTTGCCAGTAGCAACAAAGCAAAAAAACAAAAAAAAAAAAAAAAAAAACCACAAACACATATCACCGACAACAGGACAAAATCCGGCAACAAAACCTAGATATAGATAGGTGAAAAATAAAAAGGCAGATTTAGATGGGTGAAACGGGAATAGAATGAGATTTGAAAAAGGAAACAAAACAATGTTTGACATTTAAGGGAGAAGAATGAGACAGGCAGGGGAAGGAGATGGGTCAGATTTAAAAGCCTTATATAGCATAATTTGCTAACTATTTTAGTTGTCGTTAAAATGTCGGTATTTAAAAAATTTATCTTTTTTAATACAATCATAAACTCTTTATTTTTTAATTATTTTATACATTATTTTTAGTTATTTATTATATATCTATTAGATATTATGTTATTATTTAGTGTCTATTAGTTATTATTTTATTAATTATTTAGTGTCTTTTCTAAATATTTAAATATTTAATATAATAATTTATACTTTTTTTATGTCATTAAATTCATCCATCTATATTACATTTATATTGTAATTATATGTTTTGTAATTAAAATAATTTTTAATTATTTTTATTTTAGAATTATTAATTAATACTATTTTCAAAATAATCTCTTTAAATGAGGTCGGAGCACAGAAATACTGAAAATAGCGATACCAAAGTTTTTTAAAAGAGAAGAATGCTCTGAGTTTCTTTGAACTCAATAAAATCTTCAAAAAATTGCTTATAGAAAAATAAATTCTTCCTTCTCGCAGATTGATGCATAGAAGAATTTCTCCTAGTCAACAACTAACTAGTTAGAGCTTTCTATATTTCAACATTATATTAGAGCTCTTCTATCCTTTTCTAAAGAGGAAGAGGCCCACCTTCCCACTTAACTCTCTTTCTAGGTCACTCGCCACATCTTATCTAATGCAGGGTAGAAAATAGAAGAGCAGGTTTTATAATTTTTGGAGCAGAGGGATAGAGGTTTTTGCGTAATTGAGCTTTGAAAGGCCATAACTTTCAATTATGGATGAATTATGAAGTTCATAATATATCAAATCAAAGCTTATTTAGAGACCTATATTTATCTTTGAGTTTATTTGACACCACCCACTTTTGGGCCCAAATTCAACCGTTTGAAACTATTTTGGAGGCTCTAAAGTTTTTTGTTTGATTCTTATGCACTTTTGGGCTATTTTGTTGGGTTTTTTTTGTTTGTCTTTATTTTGGCCTTTTTCTAAGTCTAGAGTTCTATCATAAGACAGATAAATATGTCTATTATTGTTGGAGAGGATATTTTTTGTTAATTTGAATAAAGAAACCATTTTCTTTTTATTTCAGTATTTCTTTGAAATCAACAAATTAGATGCCTAATTCATGGAATTCCTAAAAATCAACAGGTTTTGATAGATTACTTATGGTATTCGTGTGTGAATCAATAGATTATAATTAAGTTTTCTCTATAATTGATAGCTCCGCTGCGTCACTATCTTATTATTTTTTGAATTTTTAATTTTGAATTATAAATTTTTAGAAAAATAAAATAATAAATTGCTATTCTAGTCATTTATGAATACGCTACAATTAGCTATATCGTAAAGTCTCTCTAATATTTAGTTATTACTGTTAACTTTCTAAAATATTGCCTGTAATATGCTATAAATCAGCTGGTTGATTAGACATCTTTTTTCCTATTTATCATATGTATCGGTACCTATAATAAAGTCTCCCAATATATTTTCAATAATAAAAATTAAATATTTCTATGATATTTCCTTTTTAAAATCTATAATTGATTATGATAAAATAATTAATATTTTAATTTATGTATATTTTTAAATTAAAATATCTTTTCATAATATAAATTAAAATGATTAGTTGCACTTTCATATATTTTAAAATTATTAATTTTATTTTAGTCACTACTTTAAATTATTATATTAAATTATTTTATAAATCATTTTAAATATTTCATCAAATT